>CAUZXS010000062.1:0-42500 GCA_963585895.1 Sepioteuthis lessoniana | reverse complement strand
ATAAAACCCAACCAAACTATGATATACAAACACTGAACACAACAGAAGGAAAGATAAAATAGACTCGATTATACATGAGACATTTAACCTTTTGTATACATAATATACATATTTGTGGTATTATAAAAAATAAATACACAAATGTGAACAAGGTGCATGTGGAAGGGTTTCAAAATAGAAAAAGCTTACTTGATTAAAAAGGGGCACCTTGTGTAGTAGAATGGTTAGCAAACTAGATTAGCAAACCTTCAAAAGTGAGTTTGAGTTTCAATACATGCCCCATTCATACAGTCTTGGGCCACATTTAAGCAAAAAGCTTAAAAAATTACAGCTTGATGAGGGGGGATGAAATGGTGATGTAGCTTTACTGTTCCCTGTCAGGATAAGAAAATGGACCCTGACTGGATATAAGAATTCATTGAGGAAGATAGTTATTCATTGTAACCTTACAAGAATATGAATTTCATAAAGATTGATTAAATTTAAAAAATTTTTTTTTTTATATATTTTTTTTTTTTTTATAAATGATTAGTTTTTGTCATTTGGTATCAATTTTTTGGTAAGTGCCTGGTTATTGCTATTCAAATTTAAATTCAAAGAAAAAAACTAGTTAAAATACCAAGCAAACCCATGATTCAGTATCAGATGCTAACAAAACGGCTCGAAAAGAAGCTAGACGGCAACTACACAAGGATGTTGTGAGCAATATTAAACAAGTCCTGGCGGCAACACCCCACAAAGCACCAACTACATGGCCACCTGCCTCCCATCACGAAAATTATCCAAGTTAGATGAACCAGGCATGCAGGAGACTGCTGGAGGAGCAGAGACGAGCTCATAAGTGATGTGCTCCTATGGACCCCCACTTATGGCCGAGAAAAAGCAGGATGAGCAGCTCGAACATACATACATACATACATACATACAGCAGCTATGTGAAGATACGAGGTGTTGTTCAGAAGACCTGCCAGAGGCGATGAATGGTAGGGAAAAGTGGCGAGAGAGGGTCAGTGATATCCGTGCGGGCGGCACGATGTGATGATGATGATTATTAATCATTTGATATCATATGAGAAATATGACCATAATGACTACTTTTCCAGAATATCCCACAGATAAAATGATTGTAGTTATGTCAAAAAAGAAGATATATATATATTTTAAAAGAAATAAGTTTGTAAATGAATTTAAAAGTGGTATTTTAGGGTTTTATTTCATATAAATTAGCTTGATATGTGTTTTGGACATTGTGGTCCTTTTCAAGAGACTAATTATGTTTTTGCATACTTATATATATATATATACTCGGCCATCTGCTTAATGAGTAGAGTGTCTGCCAATAGTCTGGGAGACCAGAGTTCCATCCTAGGTCGAGTCATACCAAAGACTCAAAAAATGGTACTTGATGCCTCCTTGCTTAACACTCAGCATTATAAGGTAAACATCATGGGTAAAATGGAGTAATCCAGGGAAGGAGTAGTGCCCTCCCCTACACCTTGGTGTAGTAGCTATTGAAAAAGGAGCCTTCAGGTCACTCTCGACTAAGGTTGCTAACTTATATATATATGTCTTTACCAACCCCTCTGCATGAGCAGGATGTGAGTTTAACAGGTTTAAATTCAGTTTTCCTTCTCCAAGATCAGTTGCCATACCAAGGTTAAAGAGCTCAGTCTGCCCTACTATTTACCCATAGCTGAAGGGAGAGTAATTGGATATTGTGCTATGTGAAAATGCAAACAGCCTTGTTTAGGGTTTAAACTCGTACTTTTATGAGCACAAAAAGATGATATAGGAATTTGTCACTTACATTTGCCTGTCAGGTAGAGTTGTATAACATAATGGTTATCATCTTAGGAAATGGACATGGTGACTTGAGTTCAAATCCTAGACAAAGTTATGTGCATTTCACTTTGCACTAATCTCTTGGAAAAGGCATTCATCCATCTGTTCTGCCCTTCTTCATCAGCTATGAGTAAATAGTAGGATAGACTGATTCATTACCCTAAGTATGGCAAGCAGTCTAGAAGAAGGAAAACTCTGGATTCAAACCAGTACTACTTTACTGAAAAACTGACCTTGTGACACATCTTTAGGCTGGGTAAATATATATACCCAGTAAATTTCAGTTATTCATTTTTTTTTTTTTCCTGAACATTTACATTTAAAGACCATGTCGTCTATTCTCTACAATTCACCCAGCTGCTATATTTCTTTGATATTTTGTTTCCCCAACCACTAGGAAGATGGCAACTTACGGGTGATTGCAGAGAAATACTTTTTTGAACTAAAATATATCTGTTCAGTTAAAAAAAGAAAAAAAAAAAAAAAAAAAGAATTAATGTCCTAAACTTGAGCAATACTATTATTGTTATCTAGCTTGAGCATATATATATATATATATATATATATATATATATATATATATATATATATGAAATCAATTGATTTCCATACTAAAAAAGTGTTAATTTTTGTGCAAAAAATAAACTTGAGAAGCTATCATTTTTTTATATTTGTTCAGAAAATGCAAAAATACAATCAGCATGTATTCACTAGTTTTAAAATTTGCAGATAACAGTTTTTTAGTTGCTGCTAAAAAGTTGAAGAATCAAAACCCAAAATAATTTAAATCTTTTCCTTCCTAGATGGTTAAAAATGATTTTTTTGATAACCTGTTAGAATCATAGATAAATCAACTTTGTTCATCTTATTTGAGCCTACCTTAATCTTATAAATAGTAATAAAATAAGTATTTCTAAAGTAAGTATGGAATTATTCTATACTTACTCAAAAACTTTGTTTATTTCTTTTGAGTGAATATCTATCCTTTTCCTTTAAGAATGCATTTAATTTCAACATCGCTTAATTATCTTAAATCGAGTGAATATGTTATTGTTTTGTATAGATTTACGAGTACTGCTATTAGTCCGTCCTTGCTGATGAAAAGTTTTCCATTGCATTTAATTTTCTATCTGTGACTTACTTACACAAACATCTTTTACACACACCAAATTAATCCATTAGAATAAGACTTAACAAAAAAACTGCTACATTTTAGATATAAATCTTCATTTTCTTTCTTAAAATATTTATGCTCGAATATTATCTTTTCTTATAAAAAAAGACTTTTTAAAGAAATAAAAATTCATTAATTTTTAGTTTGCTGTTTTCTTGAATCATTTGCATCTTTGTCCGCTACACACACACACACACACACACACACACGTATGTGTGTGTTACATTGCTGTTAGTTTGTGGATTTTTGTCCTGAAGACCAGTTGGGAAGTCTCTGTGGCGTAATGGCCAAAGTACTGGAAGTAAGCGAGTTTGAACTCGAGTCATGCTATTACGTTCACTTTGGAGATAATTCTCTTGGGAAAAGTATGAACCCCCCCCCCCTTATCCCTCCAGCTATGGGTTAAATAGTATCACTGCTGTTCCTCTACAAGGATAACTTTGGTATTATATAACCCCCGAAAGTTGATGTGCCATTAATAACAAAGATGAGTTAGATGATTAAAATATTGGTTTAAACAATTTACCAGTGAAGTGTATATCAATGACCCTCATGAAGAAAAATATACGTGACTATTAAAACTTATCAGAATATCCCGTTAAGGAAATGACTAATAATGTGATACAGAAAAAAATTATATAGAAATGTGATACTGATATTCACCGTCCAGATAGGAATAAGTTTTAGTCATTTCCTTTGTTTTTTTTTAATGCAACAGTTAGATTTTAGTCCTCAAAATTATATATCGGCAATCGACCGTAAGTCGGCATCTTAGTAGTTGGGGAAGGGGAAAGAAAGCAAATATTGAGACTAGGTGAATTATAAGTTGAAGATTTTTTTTTTTTTTATGTAGATGTTCTTTAAAAAAAAAAATGAAGGTAGTGACTAACTTATTCTTAGCTGTATGGTGAATATAAATATTACTTGTGTGTGTATATTATCGCAGACATTTCCTCTGCGGGATATTCTGGACAAGTACCCATGATGGTAGAGGAATGAACTAAAAACAACCAGTCACCCCACTGGGTGATTTTTTTTTTTTTTTTTTAAGCATCAACTAATTGAAATTGTTTGAAGTGCGTAGAGATAAAGTTAAGAGAGGAGGATGAGAGGCAGCAGTTCTGCAAGACGGAGTAGGAGGGAAAACATGACTTTTTATCAGGAAAGTTATGATGCTGACTCTAAAATGAGAGGGGGGAAAAAGAAAAACTTTCTCACTTCCCCTAAGAACTGATTTGTAAAATCTCTTCACTACTCCTTTCGTTATCATCTTTAGTTTGTCTTCTATACATTCACTTAAAAAAACCCTCTGTGATTGTTTTGGGGGGAAACCATAAACGAACCAGAGGGAATATTTTCTGGGGGGGCTAAAAAATATTTTATTTATTTAAAACTTTTCCTTATTTTTTCGAAAACTTCGATTCTTCATCAAACAACATGTAAGTATTTTTTATTATTTCTTGCTTAAAGAGGAAAGCCCTAAATTAATTGTTTAAATGTTTTACTTTTAACAATATTTATAACTTTTTTGTGCATTTTTGTTTTATTCTAAAATTATCAGTACTTTTTTAAAAAAATTTTTATACCAAGTTTATTTAGGTTTCAAATTCTTTTTTATTCATTTCTTTCTTTTATTTTATTAGTCTTTTAGCCTAAATTTTTATATTTCTAATTTTGAAAACCTTAAATTTTAAAATAAAAACAAATAACTCCGTTTCAAATGAAAGAAAAGTATTTTTTCCAATTTTTCTTTTTTTTTTTTTTTTTTCACTCAAAAAAGATAAATTAAATAAATATTGATTTAACGCCTAATTGTTTGTGAATAAAGAAGTAGTTTTTTTACACTTTAAAAAATTTTTTTACTATCAATTTTTTGACAAGTGCGTGGTGTCTGCTTATTTAATTTTTCATTCTTTATTGAATTGTAATGTAACGTAATTTTATTTACCAAATTTTTAGTTTCTTTC
The DNA here is from genome assembly GCA_963585895.1 of Sepioteuthis lessoniana. Lineage (NCBI taxonomy): Eukaryota > Metazoa > Mollusca > Cephalopoda > Myopsida > Loliginidae > Sepioteuthis > Sepioteuthis lessoniana. Next base: position 37,517 of record CAUZXS010000062.1, on the reverse strand, counting down.
GTGTATCAATGAATAAATAATTAAAAATAAAATAATCCATACCTTCTTTTTAACGACTGATGACATATCACCATTTCGTTTCTACGGATGTCAAACATTGCCATATAAAAACTCAAGCACTGCTCAAGAGATCATAATGTTTAAAAAAAGAAGATAACTGGTTATTAAAATATTTCAAAGTAAAATAACAAAGAAAAAGGGCCAGACAAATTTAATTTTTAATTATTTAAATATACTTTTTTTTTCCTTCTCAACTTGTGAAATCCTAGAAAAACTAATGAATGAATAGTTTTAACGTTTTGAAATAAATATGGTGATATGAACAATGATCTTTATTTTATTCAGATTCGGTATTATTAAATTATTCAACTGGAAAGTTTTCGAGAAAAAATGTTAAAACTAAAAACTTTTTAAAAATATTAAAATGCAAATAATAGATGTTTCATGATTTCGTTAGAAAGTGTTTGTTTTATTTTTTATTTGTCCAGACCTTCTTTCGGGATGGTTTAAATTAACTTTAAATGGGACCGATTGGGGTGACCATAAATAAAGGGTTGTTTACTATAAAGGCGTAATGTAAAATTGGACACTGACTTCGTGTATGATTTAACACGTGATATTCAATTTACAATGTAAATATAATGTAAAGTGGACCCCACTTTATGGCCACTTCATTCGGTCTCATATTAAAAGTTAATTTTTTTCCAAAATTAAATAAATGACTAGATTAGATAAATAAATGAATGTAATTTCCAAACGTAACACTAGCTAAACTAAAAAAAAAAAAAAAAATCAAAACTTCCGACGTAATTAATCATGGTTTGTTACGAATCAAATATTTTAATTTTAAGTTACTAAAAACAATATTGGCTGGTCTTAAAAAAATATATATATTGACGTCTCGAAACCACGGAAGCGTTATAAGTAAAATAAATTAAATAACAGTACAAAACAAAACAAAAACAGCATGACTTGATCGCGCCGCGAATTTGGGTTTATAACAACAAAAAAGAACGATAAAAAGAACAAACGAACAAACAACAACAACAAAAAAAAAAACCCTCACATTAGAAGAGATTTATTTTCATATGATTAAATCATTTTCGATCGGCCAATCATCGGTTGAAAGTAAATCTCATTCTTTCTGTTTATATTGACACGTAACAAACAAAGCCGGAGGATTTACAGATTATCAACATCCATCTTTATTGTAAGCCAAAGAAGCGGAACAGAATGAAGTTCTTGAGTGGTTCCATACTTTTTAAACTTTTATAACAGGGAATGGTTTTTAAAATGTGAAACACTAACTTTGTTTTGTTGTGTTTGGAAATAGATATTTAAAAAAAAATGTTATTTTAAACTCTCAGAATTTAATTTTTTTCTCATTTTGGTATGGTTCGTTATTTTGGAAAATAAATGTAGTATAATTGCAATTCTGATCATTCGTAAATTAAAAAAATCGACCATCTCCTTACTCGAACTCCTAATTTTTAACTGGAAGTATTTTTGCTTTTTAGGCCCCAAATAAAATAAATAACGGAAAGTATTTTAAGATGAATTTATGAAGCTTTTAAATAAAAAGTAAAATGTAAACTTGATAAATATCAAATTGGATTGTATTTTAACAAAAATTAACTTTAGTACAGTAACAGTATTTTTTTAAACAATTTTCCCACCAAGGAATTTTTCAAGTTCCTTTTTGTTTTTGTTTTAATCACATTGTTTAAATAGCGTGTATGTGTATAGAGAATTAAAATTTTAAACAAACCTTAAAATAGAAAAAAAATTTGTATCTTGGAATTTAGGCCAATAATTATTGTAATTTACTTAGCTGTTTGCGTAGATGTGGCACAAGGCTGTGTGAAAGGGGCATCCAATGAGACTCTAACTCGCTCCTGAAGGTTTGTTCGTCTAGCTTGCTTACCATTATACCACCCATGGTGCCTTAGGGCAATTATTAGCGTGTATGAATGTCTTTTTATTATGTTTGCATTGTATATAATAGCTATATTTGTGGTCATTCCACCGAGTACATGAATTTAAACTCTTGTGAGATATGATAATTGTAAATTATGGTGAATCACTGACGACATTTAACTAATGAAAATAAACAGATACTACAACCCGATCCATAATCCGAGTGCACAGATACTACACTATGATCTTAGGCAGAAGAAATGGACTGCTAAATCTCCTTTCAGAATAACAATAAAGTATCTTATTTAAGTTCTCTTTTTCAACAACATATTGACTTTTGGGAAAAACCAGGACAACCAACCAAAAAAAAAAAAAAAAAAATCTCCCAATTATCTTGTGGGGACCATTTCTGTTTTGGGTAAGTCTGTTGTGGAGCCGATAAATATGTCGACCCCGCAAATGAATTATGTGAATGAGGAACAGCCAAAGCAATGGAAGGAACAAAGGCGAGGTAACGATAATAACAAATGACAATTTATTTTGTCATATTTACAAGCGTGAATGTAAATGTCCGTGATGGTTGTATGTTGGTCGTCGAGTACAACTAGATGTTGGATGCTGGTAAGCTGAGGTCGGTCGAGGCGTAGAGTTCAGCTAGACGTTGGATGCTGGTAAGCTGAGGTCGGTCGAGTCGTTGAGTTCAGCTAGACGTTGGATGCTGGTAAGCTGAGGTCGGTCGAGTCGTTGAGTTCAGCTAGTCGTTGGATGCTGGTAAGCTGAGGTCGGTCGAGTCGTAGAGTTCAACTAGACGGTCGTCGTGGGCATCTGAGGTCGGTCGAGGTTGGTAGATCGATATCCCTGGTTGTGACGGTATGTTGTGGTTAACCGGGGGTGTGTCGATCGGGTATCTGGCTCGTACAGCGGGTCGTACGTGAGCCAGTTGTTGCAGTAGTAGAACAGTCCGTAACAGCGAGTCGTTACGTGGACTGCGTGGTACCTTGCAGGAGCGTCGAGTTCGGTAGATCGACATCCTCGGTTATGACAATATGTTGGATTAACCGGGGGTGTGTCGGCCTGGTTTCTGGCTCGTACAGCGGGTCGTACTTGAGCCAGTTGTTGCAGTGGTAGAACAGTCCGTAACAGCGAGTCGTTACGTGGACTGCGTTGTACCTTGCAAGAGTGTCGAGGTCGAGGAAAGGCTAGTGCCTTGCTGGGCCCCCTAGCCGTGCGGACGTATCTGACGGGAACGAAAGCTTTGCCGTGTCAAAGCCGTGCGGACAATGGCTATGGCTAGGTTCGCGCCAAAGCCGTGCGGACGAGAGCGAAGGCTTTGTCGGGTAAAAGCCGTGCGAACGAGCGGACGAGAGCGAAGGCTTTGTCAGGTCAAAGCCGTGCGGGCGAGCGGACAAGAGCGAAGGCTTTGCCGTGTCAAAGCCGTGCGAACGAGCGGACAGGCCATGAGGCTGAGGCTAAGATGGGCGTTATCTTAGCGCTGCGCAGATAGTGAAGCCGTAGCTAAAGGCTGGACCGTGCCATTAGCGCTACGCAGCTTATCGGACAATCGGAACCGAGGTTAAGACCGGTTGGTCTTAGAATCCGTCTTCGTGTTTGCCGCCTGGCCGTCTGTTTTGACTGGTCATTACTGACCAGTCAGAGATGCTCTGACCCGCAGACAGAGACCTCTTGTGGTCCTAAAAAGGACCTTTGAGCATACCTATGTAGGTGGAAGTAAGGCAGGTCTACCACGAGAAGTGGGGCCAACGCCGTAAGTTAAGTTGGATTCGACCGCACAGAATGCGGGATTCCTCCTTAATGAGCTTCGCCGGGGCGTTGCCACCGAGCGTTGAAAAGGGCCTGTTGATATCACGAAAGGGCTGTGACACACAGCCCAGCCGCGTGAATAAGAAATTCCCTCATAAAAATGAGTGTAGCCATAAAGTGTTTTTCTAACCCGTCATAGGCTAGCGACGACTATTAGTTCTAGTCTTATCTAGTTATTTTCGGCCAAAGTGCTTTGTAAATGTTATTAGTTTTTAATTCATCCTTTTCTTTAGCTATAACGAGGTGTCAAGGTCGTTAGAAAGAAAAAGGGCTTAGTCAGTTCCGGTCGTACCCGGATATAGTTGTTCTACAGCGGGCGTGTAGCTTGACATGTTTATGTTTATCGGCCGGTCGCGGCAAGTCTATTGAAAACACAGATCTCTTGCTGTGTTTTGGGACCTTTTAGCAAAAACTTTACTGACAATCTCAGGGAGTTTTCCATCTAGATATGTTTTCTACATGTCTATTTCTTCAGAAATTTTTGCATATATATATATATATATATCTCATAAACAACTATATCCCTACAATTCTCTTTTTAAATTCTTTTTAAATGGAAAGTTAATTTTCTTTTAAATGAAAGATACGAGGATTTTATTTCTCTTGGAATATTGCACTATCAAAATGGATATTCCTTATTTTCTTATCAGCCAGGTTGTCTGATGTTTTCCATATTGCCAATCCCCAATGCTTTTCTTTTTCATATTGGCCTGAATTGCTTGACAATTTCTTCTTCCCATTGTTATGGAGGTCTTTCAAGTGGTCGTTTCTTCTACAAGGATGGGTTTAGCATTAAATAGTTGATATTCCATTAAACAAAGAAACCAAACCTTCACTTTGCTCTTCTCCCAAATTGCCTCATTTTGGTTTTGTTCACACAATGATATTCCCAGGATGGATCTTTCCATAGCCCCTTGTGTCATAACCAGTCAATTCCTATTCTTCCTTTGTGGCAGCCAATGCTTTACTTGTGTATAACATTGCAGACAAAATGGTGCTATTGAAGAGACCTTGTCCAGCTTTGCCTTGAGCACATCTTTTATCGTGGGAAATGCCTTCCACCCTGATTTTATTCTTTGCAAGATTTCCATCTCCATGTTTCGGCACGTATTCACTATCCATCCAAAGTAGACATACTCTTTCACCTCCTCATTTTTTTTATTAAACAGGGCTGTATAGTGGTGGGAAAATGGATATTATTAGGTATTATTTATTACCAATGTCTACAGAGTTGAAACTCTATAATCAAAAAAATTACAAATATGTAGCAATTCGAAAATAAGTACACCTGCAAAAAAAAAAAAAATCACTTTAAATTGATATTTTGTTTTAGTGCTTATTTATTATTTTATTTTATTTTTTTATTTTTATTTTTATTTTTTTACTGGTTGTAGTCTTAATGTCATTGACCTCACTAAACTTGTACAGTTATTGGAATAGTTTTCCCCACCACAGCCTGTCTGTGCAATTTTTCAATGTCTTGTTGGATGATATCTTTGCTTAAGAAAATTTCAATTTTTTTTTTTTTTTTTTTAAACAATTGTTAACAGTGTACTTATTTATTGATGTGTTTTGACTGCTTCAATGAATGTTTTTAGCTAAATAGTTTTCTCTGTCATGTTGATGGGGTTTAGAATCTGCTGAAAGTATCTTCTGCAGTGTAGGAAGACCCCTCCAAAAAAGGAGTGTCCTGGTATGACACTTAACTGTATTCTAGAGCTCTGGGGAGAGGGGAGTAACCCTTCATTGCCATTATTCCTAGATCCACTTTGACTTGTTAGGGTCCCACCTGTTAGTCAAATTGATCTGTTTGAAAATAATCTGTATTAGGAATTTTTTATGGACAAAAAATAATAATAATAAAAAATATGATTGAACATTGAAAATATAGATTTGGTTTGGTTTCTTTGATGGCATATCAACCTTCATGGGTTATTTAATGCCCAAACCATCTTAGTTCAAGAACAGTAGCAGTACTATTTAATTCCTAGCTGAAGGGATAAGAGTTGGTTGGTTGGTTTTTATGGCATATCAACCTTTGTAGGTTATTTAACGCCAAATCCATTTTTATGCAAATAGTTCTATTTTAAACAATTCAGTTTCGCATTAATACACAGTTTAATTGTCAAAAACATTTCTATTTCAAGTTATTCAGTTTATTCAAACAGTTCAGTTTAGCATAAGTATGCAGCTAGTTCTATTTAACTCATAGATAGGGCCCTATCAGGTGCTACCATTCCGGGTCAGAGTGGACCTAGGAGCAATGGCAATGCTGGGGTGCTCCACATTCCCCAAAGCTCCAGCATCACTGGAACCTCACCATCAGATTGTTTACTGTCATATCCAGGACACTTGTTGGGGGTGCGGTCTTACTCCACTGCAGAGATGCAGTTGGTGTATTCTACAGCCCTAGCCGACTGGGCAAGAAGGGATAAGGCTCTTGACTTTCCCAAGGGTATTAGTCTGAAAAGTGAATGTAATAGCACGACTGGAGTTTGAACTTGGTTACTATAATGTTGCAGTCCTGCATGTTAACCATTGTGCTACAAAGACTCCCCCTATAGTTATTGTAATCAAGCATTTACAAATTAATCAAATGAATTGATATGTGATTAAATGAATAAAGAAAACTAAGTATTTTTCTGGAATGTCTTTATTTAATAATGTCAGCATTGCTGTTCACTGTTTCTGTATGTTGCATGCAGTGCTTGCACTCATTATAAAGTACAGATTAAGGATAAGGAGAGCAGTCCAGGGTAAAGAGTTGTGGCATTCTCAACATCTTGGTGTAGTAGCTATTGAAAAGGGAGCTTTCATGTCACCCTCAACTATGGTCAGCCAATATGAGGGTCATTCAATAAATTTGTCAGTTGGCTAGGGCTGTAGAATACATCAATTGCTTCTCTGCAGAGGGGTAAGACCCTCCCCCACCCCATTGAGCATCCTGGATATGACACTAAGCAATCTGATGGTGAGATTCTGGTAATGCTGGAGGTTTGGGGAATGTGGAGTACCTCTTTATCGCTATTGCTCCCAGATCTACTCTGGCTCGGAGTGGTAGCACCTGATAGGGTCCTATGGGTCAAGTAGAACTAAACTGTGTACTTAAGCTAAACTGAATTGCTTGAAATAAAACTGTTTTGACATTTAAACTGAATTGTTTGAAATAGAACAGTTTTTGACATTGAAACATTACTTACACTAAACTGAATTATTTGAAATAGAATATTTTTTACATTTAACTGTGTATAAACAAAAAACTATACTTATTCTGAACTGAATTGTTTGAAATAAAACTGTTTGACTTAACTAAATAGCTTGAAATAGACATGTTTTTGACAATTAAACTGTCCTTATGTCAAAGTGAATTGTTTGAAATAGAACTGTTTATTTGTATAAAACTGATTTTGGCATTAAATAATCTACAAAGGTTGATATGCCATAAAACCCAGACAAACATTCTATAAATAAGGGGAGTTTTACCCTAGGAGTTTATAGTTGCATCTTTTTCAAGGAATTAAATAGTAATGGGCAGCCCAGTTAGCTAGGGTTGTAGAATACACTAACTGCATCTCTGCAAAGGGGTAAGACCTCCCACAACGAGTGTCCTGGATATGACATTAAACCTGATGACAAGGCTCCAGCATTGGAGATTTGGGGAATGTAGAGTATCCCTTCATTACCATTGCTCCCAGGTCCACTCTGTCCTGGAGTGTTAGCACCTGATAGGGTCCTATATATGGGTCAAATAAAACAAACCATGTGTGCAAACAAATGGCTGATGTTAACTTGTGACTGTTATATAGCAGTACTTGAAACCATTTAACTATGTGCAAATAAGAGCTCAAGTTCATTTAAAATGTTATCAATGTTTACAAATCTCATATATATATATACGCACATACTCAATATATGTGTATAAACAGGATTTGGCATTAAAAAACCTACAATGGTTGATATGTTATAAAATCAAACCTAACTCAATAGTGATGGGACCTTTCATGTCTCAGAAAACTTTCATTATGACAGTCTTCTGGCAAATGAATATATTTGATTGTCTTATGCAGAGAAATATATATATATATATATATATATATATATATACACACACCCACACAAGCATGTATTTTTATTGTACAAGTCAAATTTTTAAGCCTGGAAAAAATCACTACTAAACTAGGGGTTGACATATATGACAGGGCTAAAATCTGAACCTTTACCAAAGAGTGGTTAACCAGTGGAACATTACTCCTAACAATAGATATAAACCATTTACTGTCAACTACACCAGACTGTCACAAACATTTCCAACTCATTTTTGGTGAACATATTTAACAAATTAAGAAAGTTTAATATAAAATAACTAAACTGCAATACAAATTAAGTATTATATAAATGCTAACTTACATGCAGTTTCCAACAGCTGATGTACTGACAGTAAACACTAACTGGAATGTCACAGCACCTGGGTGGTCAGTCAGACAACTATGGTATGTTGTTTACCTACACAATTTCATTATAATGTGATAAACTGTGAATTCATGTTTATAAGCTGTTATGTGTAAGATTAGCATGTTTCATATATGGCTGATATAATTCTAATTTCAAAGAAAAATCATGTCTATCATACACTACTAGAATAATGATTGTTCAAAAGAGACATAAAGGCAATTTATTGAATATACACACATTGGCATTACTACTGTACTTATGTGGCACAATTATTTTCATCTAGGGCTACTGGGTAAGTTTTGGCCTATGAGTAGCTTATTGTATGTTTGGGGATCAACCTATACAGCAGGTAATGTCTAATCCATAATTTTGAGCTAAAAATCTTGAGATTAACTTATATACCTGATTGATTTGTATACCGCAATTTACAGTATGCAGATATTCTTGAACAAATATTTAGACAAGAAAGTCACTAAAGTAGTGAGTTCATTTTATACTGAAAAGGTCTCTAAATGCAAGGATGTTTGTCAAAACCATTTGTAAATATAGCACTTTGTGAGTCAGTATGCTAGCTTAAAAAGGGATGATTTTGTGGCAGAGTGTGGAAACTTTTTTTCCCAGGATAAGTAACATTTTTCATGTTCAATTTACTTAACTTTTGGGTAACACTCATTTATAAATGTGTGTGTGTGTGTGTATGTGTGTGTGTGTGTATGTGTATATATATATATATATATATATATATATATATATATATATATATATATATAGTACAATTTAATGGAAACTCAGATTTGGTTAAGTCGTCATGATGAATTTATTTCGTCGGAGAATGTTATTGCTATACTCTCCGTCTCGTCAGATGACTCTTTACATGCTTCCCTCCCATCGCAGAGTAGCGAATGTAGGACAGTAGGTGTGGATTATTCTTTACATAGAATATATGAGGGTAATCATATAAATCTATGGGAGTGCTCAATGTATGGCTATTGTTAATTCCCTATTTATTCTCTAGGGTATAACAAAATTCACATTCAGAGCGTATATAGTACAGTTTAATGGAGACTCAAACTCGGTTAAGTCGTCATAATAAATTTATTTTGGTGGAGAATATTATTGCTCTGTGATGGGAGGGAAGCATGTAAAGAGTCATCTGACGAGATGGAGAGTATAGCAATAATATCATCCACTGTCTGCAAAGGGGTGATGTAAGATTTTACTGCTCAGCCAACACTGGTGTGTCCATGTGTTGGAGTCCATAAGAAAATATTTAACAACCACATAGAAATTTGATCTCTGATTAAATAAAACGGGAATTCTTCTAAGCTATAGCTATGTCAGTACTACTGTACCACTTGGCCTTTAATGAAATGCTTGGAGAAAAATCTAGAGGGGGAACTGTACAAGGATGCTGCATACTGTTTTGAACAAATCCTGGAAGGAGCACTTCTCAAAACTGCTGTTGTACAGTCACTTACCTCCCATGTCATAAACCATCCAAGTGAGATGAGCAAGACATGCTGGATGCTGCTGGACAAGTAAAGATGAATACACACACACACACACACACACACACACACACACACACACATATAATGAGAGAAAGAGTGCAGTTCATTCAGTTAAGAAGGGGATTAATATCAACTCCCAGGATTTTTTCCATAAATGTAAACCCTGCATTGTTTGGAATTGGTTCATATCAAAAGTTATTTCAATCCCTCTGAAATATTTGTTTTGAGGTTATTCAAAATAGTGGCAAATCAGAGTGCTCCAGGCTGGAACAGTTTTATGTAGCTGAGAAATGCAAACTATGTGAAATTTACAGAAGAATCTGATGTGTACAGAGAAGCGTATTTTAATAAAAAAACAAAATAATGTTTACACATGGGTTAACATGGGTTTGCTATGACAATCCATAGAGTAGAAATGCACTGACTCTCTGGTAAAGAAAAAGTTCCGGGTGCAGTGGTTAGTAAAGGTCATGCTGACTGGCTTCTGGCATATGAAAGATCCATCATTATCAATTATCTTGGAAAAAAGTGCTACTGTAAACAGTACTTCTTATTGGCAATTCGTTTAGTGAAATTCACCTTATTTATTGAATGATCCTCATGTATGAATGTGTGTTATATATATTTACTAGTAGATCTTAGTGTTGTCTCAGATTGAAGACCTGAAGAATAACATTAAAACTGTGGTACAATTATCATATGTACTCAAACTAACCTAATTTTTTTTTTTCATTGCCAATGACTATTTTATATTAGGTATGAATGAGAAGAATAATATATATATACTCACATAAACTTAACTTGCTCAGATGATCTTAAAATAAACATAAAATTCCACTAAGATTTTATAAATATATTAATATAATAATTAATGATTTGAATTAATTAGGAATGAGAACAATTCAAAATTGCCAAAACATCATTACATTACATTTCCTAACAATAAGATTTTAATTTTTATTATATACCACTAGGGCATCTTGCGTTAGTGGTAATGATCTGAAAGCTCCCCAAACATTTTTGAACCCAGGATTATTTGACGAAAACTTTATTGGAAAAACTAAACTTCATAAAACACTCCAATTCCATTTTCAAAGAGCCAAGAGGAACCAAAGGTTTTAGATATTAAACACATATTCTTACAACAGCCCAGTCAGCTGGGACAAGAATACACTGACTGAATCTCTGCAGAGGAGTAAGGCCCCTAACTCTAATGAATGGGTATGACATTAAATAATCTGATGGTGAGGCTTCAGTAATGCTGGAACTTTAGGGAATGCAGAGTTCCTTTTCATTGCTATCGCTCTTGGGTCCACTCTGATACTGGAGTGGTATCAGTTGAAAAGGTCCTATCTATGGATCAAATAGAACTGTTTTCCATTTAAACTGAGTGCAAACAAATGACTTATGCTAAATTGAATTGTTTGAAATAGAACTCTTTTTAGATTTAACTGTGTGTAAACAAATGACTGATGTTTAATTGAATAACCATACTTGGAACCAATTAACTTTGTTAACTTATGCAAAATTGAACTGTTAGAAATAGAACTGTTTGATCATTTAACTGTGTATCTAAAAAATGTGTTTACAAATCATATATTTGATATGTGTAAAAACAGGATTTGGCATTAAATAACCAACAATAGTTATGTCAGAAAACGAAATCAAACAATATTTTTACACAAAAATATAAACAAGACACAAATCTATTCCTACACAAAATATCCCAATTCCATTTTTCAAAGTCCTGGGAAGATTCAAATGGAATCAGTTATAAGCATGTTGATCAGACCTTTAGATATTGCACACATATTACAAAGAAAATATACAAAAGCATAAAAAAAATATATATATATACGTGGTGCATTCAATAAGTTTCCAAACTTTTTTGTACAGGCATTTAAAATTGTCGTAGACTCTTGAAAATTCACTATGTTATTGCTATACATCATATGAGATAACTGACCAATTTTTATGATTTCAGGTTCAAATGAACAGCTACAGCAGCAATTGGAAAACACCCTTCTAAAACCTGATTGTTACAGTTGGTGAATTTCAAAAATGCAATCTGGACGTAAGGACACTTTAGAAGAACGATATGCAATAAAATTCTGTTTTAAACTTGAAAAAAATGCCACAGAAATGTATGGAATGCTTCAAACTGCTTTTCGACGATCTTGTATGAATCGAGCATGAGTTTTTGAGTGGAATAAGAGATTGTGGGAAGGCAGGGAGTCTGTGAGGGATTATGAGAGGTGTGGGAGGAGTAAGGAAGTCAGAACACCAGAGTTGATTGGCCAAAGGGTTAGGGTTACTATGTTGAGGTTTTAAGGGAGTTCAGGAAGAGATTCCGTCGGAAGAGGCCAGCACTCTTCAAATCGGATCAATGACATTTCCAGCAGGACAATGCACCAGTCCACAACTCCATCCTTGTCACAGACTATTTGATCAAGATGGGCATCAAGACAGTTCCTCAGCCTCTCTATAGTCGAGACCTTGCTCCCTGTGACTTTTAGTTATTCCCTAAGCTCAGAGGCTGTCGTTGAGATAATTGAGGAGATGAAAGAGGCTGTGAGGAAGGTCATTGACACGCTCATACAAGAGGACTTCCATGGGGCCTTCGAGAAGTTGTTGGAACGGCACAAGTGCATTGCAGCTGGAGGAGATTACTTCAAAGGGGAGTAGAGTTTCATGTGTGTACTATCAATAAAAGTGCCCATACGAAAAAAGTCTGGAAACTTATTTAATAATCCTCGTATATCTAACATCTCCTTAAGATAATTTGTTATGGTAATTTAGAATAACATCATTAAATAGATTAATAATCTGTAAATAAAATCATGATAGAAATATTTGGAGTATAATAAATATTAGTTTATAGTATCAATTTATTTAAGAATAAATTTCTTGGGTATCTCACCTTAGATTTCGTTTTAGTGGTAATGATTACTGTCTGTAAGATAGAGGATGTAGAGTAACAAAGAAGTAGGAAAGTTGTATGATTAAAAGACTGGGAAATAAAAGTGACCCTTGACATTTTCTGTGAGGATCAAAGGTTGGGTAGATGAGGAGAGATATGTATTTATAAAATTAAAAAAATTATATGAAAAGCAGGAGACATATAGATTGTACAAAGACATCAGCAGAATCTTATATTAAAAAAATCTTATTTCTAAATATATTCATAAAAAAGCCAAGGTGGCTATAATGAATATATAATAGTGATATTTTTTTTTTTTTCATGCTTCAAAAATTTAGACTTCCTCTTTTTTATTTATTCATTTATTTTTTTTATTCAAGTACTATAAATTGCATTTGGTTCTAAGTACAATACATCAATTTTTTTTTCTAAAGACCCAACTCCATGTTCATGATCAATTTTTTTTTAATATACACATGACTTGTGGACACATGAATTGATGGTCCATGATTGTATTGATGCTTCTATTTAGGAAGGAGTGAAAGATAATAATTAAGAATTTATAAATATCTCCATCATATTGAGAATTTGGATGATTAAAAAATGACATTCAGGACAAATGCTGACTTCACAAAATTATCTCAGTTGCAAGGTATCTGAAATTGTTATATTCTCTAAATTGCATTTTAATTGTCTTGCTCCTATAAAAATGTTTCTATAACGTACTGTTTTTGCTATGTTACTGTTACATATATATGTAATTAGAATTTGAGTGATATATTATATTTGTATAATATATTGTTATGTTATATGGTATTTACATAATTCTGTTAATTTGCTTGTTATATTTATTTAGTTTTGAAATTAAGAAGCTTGATTTTTAAATAAATTATAAAATCTGATATCAGTGTGTATATTAAATGAGCTATGATCATTAAAAATCCCCCAAATAAATATAGATAGAAAGAAGCTTAGGAGAAAGATAAGGATGGAATCGAGTTTCTTTATTTTGCACCTAATGACTTATAAATTGTGACTTAATTCTACTCTCCCCCCCACTGCTCCATGTAGTACTGTTGCGTCAACACACACATAGATTTTTCATGAGAAAATGTTAAAAAAAAATAATTTGCTCTATAATTAACTCTTTCTTTGTTTGCAAATTTGCAAAAGTTACAACTTGTATAGTGGAGCAGCTAAAGTCTGAATTACTTTTGATTTGTATCTACTATTGACTAACATTTTGATTGGCACCGTGTGTGTGTGTGTGTGTGATTTTTATATAAATTGTGCGTGTGTATGATTTTTTATATAAATTGTGTGTGTGTGTATATGATTTTTAAATAAATTGTGAGTGTGTGTGTATATATATATCATTCATCATCATCATGTCGTGCTGGTAGCACGGATATCCCTAACCCTCTCTCGCCACTTTTCCCTATCGTTCATCGCCTCTGGCAGGTCTTCTGGACTACATCCCGTATCCTCACATAGTTGCTGAATGTATGTTCGCGCTGGTTGTCCTGCTTTTGCTCGGCCATATGTGGGGATCCATAAGAGTACATCACTTATGAGTTCGTCCCTGCTTCTCCAGCAGTGTCCTGCATGTCTGGTTCGTCTAACTTGAATAGTTTTCGTGATAGGAGGCAGGTGGCCGAACAGTTGGTGTCTTGTGGGGTATTGCCGCCAGGACTTGTTCAAGATTGCTTGCAGCATTCTTGTGTAATTGCCGTCATATATAGGCAGCAAATCATTATCTAAACAGGTTTGGTTGAATACTGTGTATTGTTTTTATTTTTTTTTTTAATTTTCAGGTGAAGACGTTCAATCTTCTCACTAGTCGTCTTATGTCTGGGTCAAGTTGGTAAAGAAAGTACCCTATATTAGCTAAAGCACTTTCAACTATTTCTTTGGTCATCTTCATTTGTTGCTTTGAGGTTTATTTATATTTATTTGGACTGTTTTTTTTTTTTTTTTTTTTTTTTTTTTATATTATCGATGGCCTGCAAAATGGTCAAAAGTGCTTTGCTTAATATAGGGTACTTTCTTTACCAACTTGATCCAGACATGAGAAGACTTGAATGTCTTCACTTGAAGAATTCGAAAAAGAAACAGACTGCAGTATTTGATGGTTTGGTTTCTTTGCTTAATGGCATATCAACTCTTTTTAGGTTATTTAATGCCAAAGCCATTCTCCTAGAAGAACAGTAGTGGTACTATTTGACCCATAGCTGGGAGGATAAGTGGCTTCATACCTTTCCCAAGGGTATTTACCTGAAAGTGAACGTAATAGCGCAACTGGAGTATGAACTCGCGTACTACGATTCCGCAGTCCATCGCTTTAACCATTACACCACGAGGACATTCCCCCCTGCAGTATTTGACCAAAGCTGTTTATTTATTTATATCATGAGAGTGTGTGTATATGTGTGTGTGTGTGTATGTATATATATATATATATATATATATATATATATATATATATGTGTGTGTGTGAGAGAGAAAGTGAGTGTATATACAAGGATCATGAAATAAGTTTCCAAACTTTTTTTGTATGGGCACTTCTATTGATAGTACACACATGAAACTCTACTCCCCTTTGAAGTAATCTCCTCCAGCTGCAATGCACTTGTACTATTCCAACAACTTCTGGAAAGCCCCATGGAAGTTCTCTTGTGTGAGCGTGTCAATGATCTTCTTCACAGCCTCTTTCATCTCCTCAATTGTCTCATAACGACAGCCTCTGAGCTTAGGGAATAACCAAAGTCACAGGGAGCAAGGTCTCGACTATAGGGAGGCTGAAGAACTATCTTGATATCCATCTTGGTCAAATAGTCTGTGACAAGGATGGAGTTGTGGACTGGTGCATTGTCCTGCTGGAAATGTCATTGATCCGATTTGAAGAGTGCTGGCCTCTTCCGAAACTCCAGGTAATAGTAGCACTAGGGTTTGAACTCTCTCATGTCATAATCCCATATATATGAATTGTATCTTAGCTTTGCCCAATTTTGATGGCCCCCCCCCAAAAAAAAATTAGTTTGCTTTATGGGAGTTTCACAAAATAACTTTCATAAAGTAAAGGAGTCACATATAAGGCTGGGGCAGATGTAATGGGTCAGTCAATGATATTTCATAATGCACTCTTGTTTGAATGTGTACAGAACCGATTGCATAGCCTCTGGAGAGAGGATTTCCTCTTGGCACTTCAATCAGTTTGCCATCACTTGAGTGGAGCCAGTTTCTTTTCTCTTGTATTTTTATAGATGTTTTCATGTGCTGCATTCGTTCCTTTATCTCTTCAAGAGTTTACTGTAAGAACTATTTTTGTTGTCTCTAGTGAGCAGCATCAGTTCTTTCTCAATCTTCCCACACCAGATGCATGTTCTATTCCTAAAGGTTCTTTCCTAGAACATCTGCACTGTAGATCAAACTTCCTCTTGAATGTTTTCCTTCCAGCTTCAACCTTTAAACTTTTTAGCCTCAGATAATAACTGTTTTACTCTATCTTAGTTTGGGTTTCGGCTTTGTTTTTCTTTTGTAATATTCTTTTCTTACATCCTTAAACTTTCATTTATCATTTTGTATGTATTTACCTAGCCCCTTCTCTACCACAGGCAGGATGTGACACAAGGGCAATTTTTGAACTACCTTATCTGCAATCCCCTTAAAAATCTCTAATTCATTCACGAGTATTGGTATCTTGTTGTTATACTCCCTTTTTACATCCTTAACCTTTCATATATCATTTTGTAATCTTTTTTTGCCTATGTTGGTTAAATTGCTTTGAGTGACTTAGAATTTGAAAAAGTATAAAATATCTTTGTAATTATTGATTAATTTTTTAAAACATTCTATTATATACCCTACTTGTGAACATTAATAGGTACATCCCATTCTTCATAAATTCATTGGATACTATTGTGAGGGGGTGAAAATGTACTAAGTTGTCACCACTAGCAGTGGTTACTTTCTTCACACCGCTGGCAAGTATTGTATTTTGTTAATGTTATAAAGATTTCCATTTCATTTCCAACCTCCATTTTGGTTATTTCTCATTCGGCAATCTTTTTGTTAGTTTACAATACATTCGTATAACAAAATACCTCTTGTACATTTTAAAAAATTTTTTTAATAGAGGAATTATATTGTGAATTAAATTACCATAACCAGAAAATCCTGGAGATGACCATGTCCTCTGTAAAGAGTACGGATGTAACTTGCAAGACACATTCAGGTTAATTGGCTGCACAATTACCATGTCTAGTCAATTTGGCATCACTTGTGTGTGATGTGGGCTGATGGATCAGTGGTAGTTTCGGCTCTGCATTCTTTGGTCGCTGGTTCAATATTCAGTGTGGGAGATCATGGTATACACTGCTGATGAGACCTAATAAGGTCGAAACGGCTGTCCAGCATTTCCGTGTGTCATGTGCAAGTGTTCACAGGATTTTCTGGTTGTGGTAATTCAATTCAAAAAATACCTCTTAGTCAAAGGATTAACTTTTTTTAATATTGAATTTGTATTTATGTTGTTATCGATTATCATGTATGCCTCACCTTGTACAATATTAACTCAGAACTTTTCATTTTTTATTTTCTGTCTTTGTTTTTTTTTTTTTTTTTTTTCTGTACTTGTACAGAATAACCCACCTATAAAAAATGTAATATTCTATATATAGAATTATATTCATATTCACTCTGTGTTTTTTACTGGGCATCTACATTCCAAAATAGCATCTTCAACTATCTACAAATTGACCACTGATCATATTTTTTTAGTCTCCTTTTCCTTAATTGTAACTGTTCAGTAAAAAAAAAAAATGACAATCTTTAATTTAGGTGGTTAAGATAAGTATTACATTTCTTTATAATTTTTTGTAAAGTACCTCAAAATTAATGAAGATTTTCATGGATATTTTTTTTTTTTTTAAATCTTTGTTATACAAGTTATCCATTAGATTGATCCACCTGATTCTACTAAAGTTGCCCATATAGTACAACCTATTCTGGAATTGCCTCTGAAAATTTGTGTATTCCAAATAATGGGTATGGATATCTGATGGTGGGTATGTGCCTGTATTTTAGAATCTTATATTTGTGTGTGAGTATTTATCTGCATTCCTTTTGCAGTGACATGTAATGAGTTTAATGTAGGACCCCTTTCTGTCATGAAGTCTAAGTCCCCCCCCCACCAGAGCACAGATACTACACTCAGATAGTTGACAGAAGTGCTGTATCAATAATTGTATCAGAACTGATTGGAACTTTGATAGTGTGTATGTTTTATATAAATAAGTAAATTTGGTGACCGTAGTCAAGGGCAACCTGAAGGGTCCCTTTTCAATAGCTAATACACCACGGTGTAGAGGAGGGCATTATTCCTTTCCCTGGAGTGCTCCATTTTACCCTTAATATGTATCTTGTAATGCTGAGTGTTAAGCCAGGAGGTATCAAGTACCATTTTTTTTTTTTTTTTTTTTTTTTTTTTTTTTTTTTTGAGACCTTGGTGGGAATGAAACCTGGTCTCCCAGGCCATTGGCAAACACTCTACCCACTAGATCAATGGGCTTATGTCTGTGTGTGTGTGTATATATTTATTTATTTATTTTTTTTTTCAATGAAAATGTCCTCAAGTGATTTCAAATTTAAAGTTTTTTTGTTTTATTTTTTCATGATGTATATATATTTATATGACAGACACTTATTTCTGACATTCAGTCTTTTGGTGATTGAATTGTGGGTTATTTGTTGAATATCTTTATATCTGAAAGGGTAGGGATGTTACAGATTATTCTGTCCGATTCTAGTTAACTCTAGGTCAAAATGTCTATGGCTGTCTCATTGGAGTTGATAATCCATGATTTTTCACTGTTTTGTTAATGATCTGTAATTTTTTTTTTCTTTTTTTAAAAAAATGTTTCCCCCCCCTACCTTTCATCTTGTGCCTCTGTATATATGTAAAACAATCCAATAGATTTGTGTATATTTATTTGTATTTGTGAATGTTTTGGTAACTGGTGTGTGTGTGTGTGTGTGTGTGTGTGCACACATACATGTATTTATCCTCATACATAGATGTATTTTTAAGCTAGTCGGTTGGTTGGTTGGGTTTAATGGCATATCAACCTCTATAGGTTATTTAATGCCAAAGCCTGTTTACACATATGTACGGTTTGTAAACACATAATTTAATGATACCATACTAAAACCAAACAACTCATTTACTCGCATACGAGTAAGTATTTGCAAGTATTTCTATATGACATTAGGTTATTTAGTGATGATAGTGTTTTTTTTTTTTTTTTATTTTTTTTTATTTCTCACTACTATTTCTGCTAACAAAAACATAAGAGTATTTCTATTCAGCAATAATTTGCTTTCAGTTGGTTAGTTTGTTGTGTTTTCAGGATTGTAACCAAGTCTATATTTTCTGGTACAACCCGGTCACTTTCAAGAATGACAAAACATTATCCATGTGGACATTCTCAAATAAGTCCTTTATGCTTTATGGTATTTGCGTGGAAATGGCGCTTTTTGGGGTCATTAAAAACTTTACACTCAAGGAGACAGTGTTTGATTGTGCAGGGCGTTTGGCATGCCGAGCACTGTGGTTGCTGTTTTTGCTTGAGTATAAAAAGAGTGCGTAAGTCTGCTGTGACCAATAGGCAATCGCATTATTGTTACTTGTTCTTTTCGCGATTTTCGGAAGGCTGGGCACCATTCTCCCAAAAAGGGTTTAACCTGAAATAGTTTATTATTGGTATTTCTATTCCAGTGTTGTTGCCATTTTTTATGGAGGAAATTATTTATTTTAGGTTTCAGATCAGTGTATGGGATGTTGTACTTGTTGGGGGTCAATTCTAAAGCCGATTTTGCTGCCGTGTCTACTCTATGATTTCCTCTTACCCCAATGTGGCTTGGAATTCAGCAAAAAATGATTTCTTTGTTTGATGTTGAGTGTAGTCTGCAAAGTAGTTTGATAATAAGTGGGTGCTCTAGTTTTTATTGTTTAATGATAATAGGACAGAGAGTGAGTCTGAGAATATGATGAATTTTTTTGTGTTTTTCTTTTGAGATAATGTCGAGAGCCAAGTCTATTGCACAGGCCTCAGCTGTGAAAATAGAACTTTTCATTAGAAGAGCTTTTGTTTTTATCATTTTGTTTAAGACTGCTGCACATGCTGTTTTATTGTGGTCTTTGGATCCATCTGTATAGATACATAGGTAGTTGGGATGCTGTTGGAGGGTATTTTGATGTTTTTCTTGGTAGGTGAAGGGATGTGTCTTGGTTTTATGGAGTTGATTCATTTGGAGGTTAACTTTTGGATTTTTAATGATCCAAGGTGGTATTTGTGGCAAGATGCTTTTATGGATATTATTTAGAGGAATGGTAGATTCTTTGAGAATAGGTTCCATACGGAGGCCAAATGGTCTAATTGATTTTTCTTTTTGGTCAAAATATTGTCTGTATTTTGGATCAAAAGTGCAGTCATATGCTGGGTTAGATAGAGAAGATTTAAGTTTGGTATAATACTGAAGGGCTAATTTTTCACTTCTGATCTGTAGAGGTGCTTCGTGAGCTTTGGCATGTAGGCTGTCAATTGGAGAAGTTCTAAATGCTCCTAATACCAGTCTTAAGCTTTCATGGTGAATAGGGTCAAGTTGTTTCAGATAAGATTATATATATATACGAAAATGCCATAGTCAAGTTGAGTGCAGAGAAGAGTTCTATATAACTTAATCAGAGTTTGACGGTCAGCTCCCCACTCTGTGTGGGCAATGACTCACAAAAGTTGTTGGGTACGGGTTGATTTTGTTTTTTTAGGTATTTTATGTGTGGCATGAAAGTTTTTTTATCGAATATTATGCCAAGGAATTTGTATTCGTTAACAACTGGTATTTCGGATTCATCAATTTTTAGGACAGGGTCATTGTGCATTTTTCTTAGAGAGCAAAAATGCACACATTTAGTTTTAGACATGGTTTAGTTTAAATCCATTTTCTTTTGCCCATTTATTTAATTTGTTTAAGTTTAGTTGGAGTTGTCACTCTACCATGTTCATATGAATAGCCCGAGAGCATATGACGAAGTTGTCGATGTAGAGAGCTCAGTCGATTGAGGGGATTAGACATTTTACAATATTATTGATTTTGATGGAGAAGAGAGTAACAGAGAGGATGCTGCCTTGCAGAACACCCTCCTCTTGATGTTGTGAGTTTGAAAAGGTGTATCCCCTGTGTACCCTAAATGTTCTTTCGAAGAGAAAGTTTTTATGAACATCGGCAGTCTTCATCTTAAGCCTAGATCATATAGGTCCTGCATAATACCATACTTCCACGTAGTGTCATAAGCCTTCTCTAAGTCAAAAAATACTGCCGTCAGATGTTGTTTTCTTATGAAGGCTTCTCTGATGAAGGTTTCTGGTCGTATCAAATGATCTATGGTTCCTCTCCTTTCCAGAATCCCGTTTGCATATTTGTTATTAGATCATTTGTCTTGAGATACCATGTCAGTCTACTGTTTATCATCCACTCCATCATCTTACAAAGGCAGCTAGTCAATGCGACAGGTCGATAATTCTGTGGATTCGATGTATCTTTGCCTGATTTGGGGATCGGGACAATTATTGTCTCCATGTTTCTGGGAAAGTACCGTTCACCCAAATATTATTATATAGCTTTAGTAGGCATTTGACTGATTCATCTGGTAGCTGCTTGAGAAACTCGTGTATTTCATCAGGACCGACAGCTGAGTGGTTGGATTTTTTTATGGAGTCCACTAGTTCAGTTAGGGTAAATGGCTTATTGTATTCTTCGGAGTTATTTGAAGAAAACCTTATTTTTTTCTTTTCGAGGGTGGGTTTGATTTTATAGAATTCTGTGTTGAATTGGCTGGAGGAGTTTGTAGAAAATGTTTCTGCAAGAAGATCTGCAATGGCCTTTTAACCTGTTATTTTGTGGTTTGTTACGGAGAGGTGTTTTAATGGAGTTGATTGTTTTTTACCGGCTATTTTTTGAATCATGAGCCAAACAGTTTTGATGTTAGAAGAGGTATTTAGCTTGCTCACGTAATTTTGCCTGGATTTATTCTTGGCTTCTCTGATGATTTTACGGGCATTAGCTCGGTGGAATTTAAAAGAGATTAAATTGGAGGTTTTGGGTTCAGTGTTGAATTTCCGCAAAGCAGCTTGTCGTAGGCGAATAGCCTGTTTACATTTTTTGCTGAACCATGGTCTGTCTCGCTTATGACTTGGGTTGTGTAGAATGCATGTTT
Source organism: Sepioteuthis lessoniana (assembly GCA_963585895.1). Lineage (NCBI taxonomy): Eukaryota > Metazoa > Mollusca > Cephalopoda > Myopsida > Loliginidae > Sepioteuthis > Sepioteuthis lessoniana. Next base: position 15,622 of record CAUZXS010000062.1, on the reverse strand, counting down.
TAGCTATATTTATGAGTTTTTCGGAGAATTCGGGAATAGTTTCAGTATTGTTTACTATGAGGTGTTTCTGACATTGAGAGCGAAATTCTTCCCAGTAAGCTTTATTTAACCTCTACCGGGGAAGGTCGTCACCTTGAGGGTGCAAACTCTCGAGTACAATTGGGAAATGGTCGCTCCCGCATGTGTCATCATACACCCTCCAGGTGAAATCAAGGAAAAGAGAAGTGTCGCAGAGGGTTAAATCAATGGCTGAGTAGGTTGCAGTTTCTTTGAGTAGACCATATGCTGATAGTGTTTCCTCAGTGTATGGATTGCCAAGCTAGCTGGGGCTTTAGAATACACCGACTACATCTCTGCAAAGGGTAAAACTCCCCCCAATGAGTGTCCTGATAATATGACACTAAACAATCTGATGGTGAGATTCCAGTAATGCTAGAGCTTTGGAGAATGCAGAGTACTTCTTCATTGCCATTGCTCCCAGGTTTACTCTAGTCTGGAGTGGTAGCACCTGATAGGGTCCTATCTATGGGTCAAATAGAACTAAACTGTGTACTTATGCTAAACTGAATTGTTTGAAATTTGAACTGTTTTGACATTTAACTGTGTGTAAACAAAAACCTGTACTTATACTAAACTGAATTGTTTGAACTTTTATCAAAATGACTTGATTTGGCATTAAATGATCCAAGAGGGTTTATATGCCATAAAACAAAACCACCAACCAACCAATCAGTGTATAGAATAAAATGATTTGGAGAATTTTCAAATTTTTTGTTACGCATACTCTTTTGATGATTTGATGGGTAATCAGAATTTGTGATTGATTTCTCGGAAAGCCATTCTGATATTTCCTGAGAATTTTCTCCATTTTTATGTCAAATATGATTAAAAAGCAGGGTATTATAAACTTTAGCAGAAAGAGTTATGCACCTGTAGTTCTTTGTGATTCTTAGGTCATCTTTCTTGGAGAGGATGCAGCTTTTTTCCCATTTATTCTAGTGTTTTGTTTATACACAGTGTTGCATAATTGAAGAAGTATGTTGATAAATTTCCTTGTCTTCCATACTTCAGGGATTATTTCATCAAGTCCTGCAGCATCTATGTTTTTAATTTTTTTTTTTTTTTTTTTTTTTTTTCAATGTTAATTTAAAAAGAGTACAATATTAATTAGGAAACCATAACAACAGCGGATATACGGAGAGAGAATATTTATTCGTCCTCCCCTCACAACTACTGTATTTACAATAATGACGGTTTCACAACTTCTGGTTAGAAGCTGCCTCATTGCCGGGAGAGTATTCAAGGGGGATTACTCCATTGGATTAACAGTTCTTCCCCCTTTTTTCTTTTTCTTTTCAGTGGAGTATCATATGTTCTGCAAAAGAAAATGAAGCGAGTATTTACATTATACAGATGATTCTTTAGATTCTTATATGAACCCAAGGATCTTAAATGATGGCTCTTCTTTCTTTGTCAAGGAGTCTGCAATTTGTACATCAGTTGGTATCCAAGAGATCTCTGCACTTTCTTTTCTCTTGATCATTTCTCTCAAAATAGCCATCTCTATGGGAAGTCTCTTGTCCAAAATTTTTGTTTAGGAATGTATGGAATCATAGAGACAGGAATTGTCTGTTTTGCAGAAGATTTTGATGTTATCACTATTGTCTTTCAATTGCAGTATCTCTAATAAGAATTTTCTATAAAAAATGCAGGCTTCTGCCAAGTCAACCATGGCTAAAGTTTCTGCAGGTAGAGTACTTTTGATGACTCTTCTAATACGCTTTGATTGCCAAGCAATGGGCATATACTTGTCATTGTTTCCAACCAAAAAATGTATATAGCCTCCTTGTGAACCTCCATCAGTTAAATTGCCAAAAGAGGTATCACTATGGGTAACAATTTTTAGTTGCTCAAGATTTCCTAAATCTGGAATATCTATTTGGGATTTTTTTTTTTTTTTTTTTTTTTTTTTTGCTCTTTTTACCTCCCTGTTAGCCTGTTTTAAACATTCATCATTTTCCAGGTTTAGCAGTGAACTTAACTCACTAACATGACTAAGATCAGGTCTGGTTTGGGTGGCTAGCCAATTAAGTTGGAAAATCAATTGTCTGGTTTCAGTTACTTCTGTTGCAGATATTCTATCTTTCAAATTTCTGCCTCCTTCTCCTGGGATAGATTTTAATTTTTTTTTATATTCATTCTGCCCAAGCTTAACATATCTGTTCTTCTTTATGTTCTATCCTATGTATTGGAACTCTGCAACTTCAGATTCACTTTTAAACAAGTGATGAAGCCTGCCCATGACTCTGGTCTGGAAGATCTCCGACCCTGCAAAGCAAAAATCATCGACATGAGTTGTGATTTTACCATGCAGTTTGTTTCCAAAATATCATGTAGATATGGCTTGATCATATTTTGAATCTACTGTTCCAGAATTCAATAATTCCTCCTTGAGTGTCCAGTATCAGGATCTTGAGGCATCAGTTAAGCCATATACACGCTTGGAGAGCTTCCAAATATATCCTTGAGGCACATTGGCTTCTTTAGGAGGATCCAAATAGACTAATCAGTCTAACTCCTTGATCTGCAGGAATGCTATTTTTGTATCCATTGACTTGCACATCCAATGGTTAGATGCCATTATGGCCAAGGCTATATGTAGACCTTCTTTAGAGCATGTGGGAGAATCGTTTCTTATATTGCCTACATCCCTGTCCTGAAAGCCTCTCGCCACAAGTTTGGCTTTGCAGACTTATTTGTCATTGAGATTTTTATAAGTATATCAGAGGAGGAAATCATTGTTTTCCTTGTCACCAAAGGTGTGTTCATCATCATTTGTTGGTCTGATTTCACTTGCTTTCCATTCTAATACTCCATGCTCAAAGTCTTGCCAAAATGGTTTGCCTTGTTCCAAAGCCACATTCATTAAATGTTTGCTTTTGCCTGTGGCTTTACCTGCCCTGCTTATGACATTCTATTTTTCCAGTCTAAATCATCATCATTGGTGAGCTTACATTCAATAGTTTGTCCTGGTTTAGGAAGCTCAATTGTCTTTCGAATGGGGTTTTGTTTAGTTGGTCCATCTCTCTCAATTTGATATTGTTCAACGTGATCACTTGGGGTCCCTAATTGTTCTTCCACATTGTTCTCTTCAGAAATGGATATGTTTAAAGTTTCTTTAGGCCCACTTGATGAAGTGGTGGGTTCAATTATTGATTCACTTACAGAGGAACTTTGATATTTTTTAGGTGAGACACTAGACATTAAGGGAGCACTCTTACATATGTGCCTCCTTGTTTAACAAGAACCTGTTTATGCTCCTATCCTATGATGGTTCCTGGACCAATCCATCTATCACAAAGATTTCTCTTGTAAAAGATATCACCATTTTTTGTATGATTGTGTGATATGAGTTCTGACTTAATGACGAAGTGCGCATCTTAATTTTTTCAAAAACTCACACTTTATAAAATATTTTCTAGCTGCATGCATGGCATTGAGGTTACTGGCAACAACTTCACTGGTGGAGACACCTTCTAATGCAGGGAGTTTGTCATTTAGAAAGGAGGACAGCTTGTGATTCCTACCGAAAACAAGTTGGTTGGGACTAAATCCATGAACACTGAGAAGTGTGTTTTTGGCTCTTATGGCCTATGCTAGTGTGATTTCAAAACTACAATGTGTGTCTTCAAGGGTCTTCTTTACCATTTCTCCCAATATTCCATCGTGTCATTCATTTAACCCATAACTCCATGGAATTTTAGCACAATGATTTTCAAATTCTGTGTCATGTCCCGAAATGATTGGTTATTGAATTCTCTGTCATTATCAGTTAGGATAGATCCTGGAGTCCCAAAATATATTATCCAGTGTTTAAATATAGCATCAATGATGTCAAAACTTTCTTTATTAGGAATCCTGACTCCAACACTATCTAGTAGCATGGTCAATCAGATGAAGTAGTTTCTTGCCATTGATTTCTTTGATATCCATGGCAATATTTTCATTAAAATGTCATCCTAATGTGAATCCAACAATAAGCCTAGGTTCAGTCTTTTTGTAGCGAATGCATACTTCACAGGAATTTGGAAGTAATTGGAAAAATTTTAATAAATTCAGGCTCTCTTATTCCTGAAATTTAACTAAATCATCTAATTTCTTACTACTAGGATGACTAAATTGTCTATGTAACTTGCAATTTTAATTTTTTCTGACTTTTCTGAGATTTCTTTAATGAAAAGTATGTGTTTGAACTTATTTTTGTCCAGTAAAGGTTTGGTGATAGGGATGAGGTAATTTCATCTCAATGGAATTTTCTTTTTAAGCATCATAATGCTGTTATTCTCAAAGTTGAGACAAGTCCTGGCTCTTTTCATGGAGTTTTTGCTCAAGTGAAGTGGAATATAAGCGTCTACAACACCAGTGACAATACTGACTTCGATGTCTGCGATGACACATGTTAGAGTAAACTTGTAAAGTGAGTTTAGCTTATTTCCATCGCTGAAAGGTTTTCACTCTTTCTTTTAACAATTATTTTTTTCTTTGTGTGTCAGTTAATGTTTCAAGAAAACATTTGTACCATTTTGTTCTGCAAATGGTACCAGATGCACTACTATCCAGAGCAGCAGAATCAAGTCTCACCCAAAAAGGTGTTACCATTTTCCTCCCGTTTTGTGAGCTAACTCATCATTACAATGTTAGAGTGGGAAAGATAACTCCCATTTTTGCTGTCCTCGTGTTTATCTTTAGTATTGTCAGTCTAAGGACAGTCGTAAGACCAGTGGAATTTTCAGCCACTCTTAAAACATACAGTGGTGTTGCTTTCAGGTCCTAGTGCATTTATTTTTGTTTTTTGTCACTGGAGCGTGTTTTGTTGTTGTGTCGTCTTCCATGGTTTATTTTCCTTGCCGACCATTAAAACAGGAATTACATTGGTCTGAAGAGCGACCATAATATACCTCGCTGGGGTCTGTCTGGTTATTTTCCACATGGGCAATAACATCTACTTCATTCCTCACTATGATGGGTATAGTGTTTGGAGACGAAGTTTCAGAAGACTGTTTGTGCATAATCTTGCGTAATTGTCCTGATATGGAAGATAGTGTCAACTTGCCGATAATAGCCTTGACTAACCTTTCATTTTTTGGGGTGAGATTAGCACTCTTTAATGTTCTGAAGGTAAGTACAGGTTCCAGTAAAAGAATATTAGTCTTTTAATTTGGCCACATGTCAGCCGAAGTTAATAAAAAAAAGTCCTCTATTGATGTGTCAGGTTGTCTCTGATATCCTTCGAATGTTTCGTAGGCCAAAAATGCAGACTGGTTTGTCTTCTAAAAAGAGTGTGTCAAGTTTCCCAACCACCTTTTCCATCCAATCTTCAGAATTTAGGGCCACAATATCTAACTTTAAAAAAGCTTCTCTGGCCTTCCCTTCCAGGGAAAGAAACACTATGAAATCTCAAATTCGCCTTCTCAACATATGTGGCCATTTCCCAAATTTGCATTTCCTTCTTCCATGTGCTGTATTTGTCTGTAAGTAAGACTAGTGGGGAAATGTATTTTGAAGCCATAGTATCATTTAACTCTGCTACCAATGTTAGTTTTAAAATAATAGAGCACAATATTAATTAGGAAACCACAACAACAGTGGATATTTGGAGAAAGAATATTTTTTTGTCCTCCTCTAACAACTACTGTATTTGCAATAATGGCAGTCTCACAACTTCTGGTTAGAAGCTGCCTCACTGCTGGGAGAGTATTCAAGAGGGATTACTCCATTGGATTAACATTTAACATTGCATTTTCACCCTCCATAAACTGTTTAAATTCAATGTCTATTTGGCCATTAATTTTTTTAGTAGGTTTATCAGTGATTTCAGGTGGGTTTCCAAGCAGATTTTTGAAATGTTCTTTCCACTTTGGGAGTCTTTCTTATTACCTGGCAGCTTTTAGTTTTGCTCTCAAGGTGCTTTTCTTTCTGTTAACTTCATTTACTGTTTGACCGGCTAATCATGATTATCTACCTTCTATCAAGTTTCTGATTTTATTGATTTAGCCTTGGATATATTCTATTTGTTCTTTTTGTCATGTTTTAGTTAGTTCTCTCTGAGCTTATGCTTTTGTGCATTGGTATTTGTTAGGTTGTTTATATTAAGTAAGGATGTTTTTTTTTCATATCTCATTTTTTTCCTAACTGCTATTGATTCCCACTGAACTCTACATTTGGCTCTTGGTTTAGTAGGTATGCACTCAGCTGCTTGCTTCTTTGTGGGTGGTAACAAAGTTTTTGTATTTGTCATTTGGAGTATATTTTTCATATGCTTCCTAAAGAGTATCAAACTTGTTTCTTATAATTACTATATATTGATTGCTTATATCTGATGCAAAAAAAAAAAATTTTAAGGCTTGCTTCCTTCTTGTCACAAGTGGAAATCTCGGACACACCAGTAGAGTTTGTTTGTCTCCTTCACTGGCAAGTCCAATCGGTCATCCAATAAAGAAACAAAACAAGCCCAACCATAAGTCTCTCCTCACTCGCAAGCTTGATTGGTAATCTTCGTAACAAACACAAGTCTGACCGTAAGTCACTCCTTGCTCTCTTTTCATCGCAACAAGAGATCTACCAGCTACGCTGATGCTGCTGTTTTTATCTCTATCCAGACTGGCCAAAATTTGCATGAGAGCATCTCTACGTTCTACAAATCGCACCGTCACCCTCAGGAATGTTTCCCTACTTTACATGTGAAACACGTTCTCGCCCGTTTTGAATTCTGCAGTAAGTCATTCTTTTCGTTACGTTAATTGGCAAGTGAGGACCTGTCATTTTGTGAACCTTTTAACTGTTCATTTCTTATTTCTGCATGGATACAGTCAAATCTTTGCAGAAATGATTCTGTGATTGAAAGATTCTCCTTGAAAGGAGGATTATGCCTCTCAGTTCAAAGTGGTGTTTAGGTATTTCTTTATATATTGTGAGAGAGGAAATGACTTCATGTGGTGAAACAAACATGAACGTGTCTTGCCTGCAAGATATCTCAGAAAGGAAAATATGGTCACTCCCGAAATCATAATTTATAAGAAACTGGTCTTGGGTTCGAATTGAATTCCATGAGACCATCTCCTGATATATGCAGATTTCAACTCCTCCTGCTAGTCCATAAAAAGCAGATTACCGAAGGAAGAACAATTGAGTTTTTTGTTTTGGCTGTGACTTTAGCTTGTGAGTACTGATTGATTGTGTTAATAGTGAAGAGAACAGTCTTTGCAGGCTTGTGCAACCAAAGAAATCACTACCCAGGTAGAAGATTATTTTAGATTGGAAAGCAGGTTTTTTAATTTTATTTTTGTTTGTTTTTTAAATTTTACTCTATAGGCTATTTTAACTTATTACAAATAATGACTCACTCCAAGATTGACTTAAAGTTAATTCCAAAGTTTGACAGATCTCTGTCCAGTCCTATGATAAAAGATTGTTTGGGCTAAGAAGATGGCAGAGGACCAGAGCGAAGACTAAGTAATACTTTGTACTGTTATCGTTGCCAAAATGTGGGCTATGTGTTTGTCTAGGAAAAAGAATGAAGAGGAGATTTGTCAGTGCCAGTATCTTCCTTAGATTAAACCAGAACCCATCACTACCTATAGTTAAGGTCTAGGTTGATGGCAGAACCATCACCACACTAGTTTATACTTGGCCCAGTTGACTGAGGCTGTAGAATACACTGACTACATCTCTGCAAAGGGGTAAGACTTCTTTAATGTGTGTCCTGAATATGACATTAAACAATCTGATGGTGAGGCTCCAGTAAAGCTAGAGCTTTGGGGAATGCGGAGTACCCCTTTATTGCCATCGCTCCCAGGTCCGCTCTGGCCCAGAATGATAGCACCTGATAGGCCCTATTTATGGGCCAAATAGAACTAAACTGTGTACTTATGCTAAACTGAATTGTTTGAAATAGAACTGTTTTGACATTTAACTGTTTGTAAACAAAAACTATACTAAACTGAATAGAAATTTAATTTGGCATTAAATGACCTGAAAAGGGTTGATGCGCTGTAAAACAAAACAACCAACCAATTGGTTGATACTGAGTGTTCACTGTCTAAAGCCAGCAGAGATGTATGCAGATCATGATGTGCATGACACCTGTAGATAGAGAGACTATCATCCATTGTGGAATTGGAGTTGTCACTCTCTGGCTACAAAGTGGCAATCCTGTCAAGCTTTATTTATTGTTGGCTTGAGAGAAGTCACTTGGTTTTGACCTCTTGACAAGGTGGATGATACCTTAGTTATCATAAGAGTACTCCAAGAAGAACCTGTGTGAGGCAAGCGGTACATTGATGGCTTTGAACTAGATTTATGGGACAAGGTGTGTTAGTTGTGATAGGAGATAGGTGTGCTGCACATAAATCTGACAGAACTTTATGCCCTATTGAAGGGTGTAAATATGGCATTGATTTGAGAAGCAACAGTATTGCACATTTTTATTGTCTCTACTTGTGCATACAAATGGATTGCAGACACCCTCTTAAGAAAGACCAAAATACAGACTAAAGTGGCAAGTAAAATGCTGATTAGATGACTCAGCATGCACACAAGCTTGATTAAAGAGTATGGATTGTCAGTCAACATAACCCTTGTAAGGTCTTCACACAGCCGTGTGAATGGTTTGATGAGAGTGCTCCAGTGATGGGAAAGGGAGAGGAAAATATGGCCACTTCTGTAATCACATTTGTAAGAAATTGGTTCTGTGTTCAGAGTAAATCTTGCGAGCCCAACTCATGACATATGCAGATTTTGACGGCTCCTGCTAGTCCATGAAAAGTGGATTACTGAAGGAAAAATAGTTGAGTGTTTGTGTTTCAACTGTGACTTCAAGTGAGTACGGACTGACTGTGTTAAAAGGGAAAAGAACATTAAAAAGTTTTTTTGAGCTTGTGCGACCCAAGAAATGACTATCCAGGTTGAAGATTACTCTGGATTGGAAAGCAACATTCTTTGGTTTGTTTTCTCTAGAATATATATAATTTAGTAAATTAGACTTAGAGAAAAAATATCATATTATAAATGTTTTGGATTTGAGTGATTTGTTAAGTAAAAGATCATAGTTGGTAGCTAAATATCACCATGAAGATAATATTTATTTAGAAAAAAAGGTACCAGATTGGACCACGTGACTTAGTTTATCAATTATGATAGTCACATGACTCCCAGATTACAATGCCCCGGTCAGTTAGGCATAGAAAATACTGTATCCCCTGCAGAGGTGTAAGATCCTTTCAAAAAAGGAGTTTGACATTAAACTGCATCTATTGACAAGGCACCAGTTTCTGGGAAGTGTGGCGTATCCATTTATTGCTATTACTTCTTGGTCCCACCTATGTGTTAGACAGACATCTTTGCAAATTTTGATATCGTATAACTGTATGCAAAAAACTTAAGAACTACACAAAAAATATAGATGTACATAAATATACAATGTATACAATTCCCTAACCTATAGGCATAAACTAACCTTAGACTGATTGACATACCATTAAAATCAATAATTTAATAAATCAAAGATTATATATTCATTTACTTGAATACATCAGGTACTGGGTTGTCTGATGATAAGCAGCTTGAAACTCAAGAGTTGTGAGTTTTTGTAGCAAGAGTGAAAGGCAGAGTAAATCACCGGCTGCCATTAGTGAGAATGGTTGTCCTCATCAGTCAAAGAGACCATGTTTGTGTTGTCTATGCAGAAGAGGATGGCCTGTGTGAACACCTGTGGTGGCTGAGCAGAGCCAAAATTCCGCTCATGTAAATGACCTGTATTTTGCATAAGCGAGTCTTTGGGTCTACAATAAAATGACAAATTTCTGCTTTGGCAGAACATTTCAGTAAGAAGGGCATCTCAGGCAGTGTAATAGTTAGCAAGCTAGACTAGCAAACCTACCCTAGTGAGATGGAGTCTCATTGGGAGCCTCATTTATTTGGCCTTGTGTCACATCTAAGCAAAAATCCTTAGAAATCACTATCATTCGAGTCTCATTGGGTGCCCCATTCGTATGGCCTTGTACCAGATCTAAGTAAAAAGGTTAGTAAATTACTACATTCTGAAAAGAAGGGTGCCTTGGTTAGTGTAATGGTTAGCAAGCTAGACTAGCAAACTTTCATGAGTGAGTTTGTCTCACTGGGTGCCCCATTCAGATGGCATTATGCCACATTTAAACAGAAAAGCTTAGTAAATGACATTCCGAAAATAAAAATGGATTTGAAAGAAGTGAATAAGGTAGCTGTGAAGATTAAGACAGAGACGATGACAACAAAGAAGAAACAACAAGGATGACGATGAAACTAATTTTGCATGTTGATTTAAAGCCTCTTTCTTGATAATTTGACTTGGGTTTTTATTCTGTTTTTATTGTTATCCTGTTTTACAGTTGAAAATATTGTAATATTGCTCTGCATTGTTGCACAGAGCACTCTAAAAATTTTACTGATTAAAAATACTTTAAGCATTTAATTTTAATCATACTTATATCCTGATGGAAAATATAATTGCAACCCTGAATATTTTTTCTATTTAATCAAGAATAAACATACAAGTCTTGTAGCTGAATTACAGTAAATATCACATCTCAAATATAAAAAAAAAGAAAAAAAATGTGTGCAGAGGTTCCAAAATATCAGCAATACTCAGACTGCATGCATATACAGTTCTCAGGCCAAAATTAATATTACCTTTTAGGGTGACACAATTTTATTCTCCATCTAAATAGAAATATATAAAAGTAAGAAGAATTATTTATTGTTTTGGTTTAATAACTGAACTTGCTGTCACTAGTTTCTATTTATTTTTATTCACTGAAAACCTGGCTTACATCTGGGATTTTAAAATAATTTATGTAGAAGGGCTATTTTCCCTCCATATCTACATATGTATATTCTATTGTGTGTGTGTATTTTTTCATATTATATATATATATATATATATATATATATATATATATATATATATATATATATATATATATATATATATAAATTTGTGTGCATAAATAACAATACTTATCTCCTCATCTGTAGTGCAGATTAATTAAGGAATGATATTTTTACATCTGTATTTTTTATTTTTTTATTTTCAATGTTCAGTTTCTAGGTTTTGATAATTGTGTGTGGATGGGAATATGAAAATTCCCTGCGGAAAAAAAAAATGATAAAGCATATCCATGTTCTCTATCAGTGTTTTTTCAGATGATAGCCGTTATGTTTATTCACATGATTAGGGTTAATCAAAGCTAAAAAGATGGTGGGATTGTCTAAGTTGAAGAAAGGTTAGGAGTAAGGTAGTAAAGAAAGGAAAAAAGGGGTGGGGGCTAAGGACAAAAGAGAAATAAGGAAAGAATGAAAGAAAGAAAGATGTTTAAGGAGTGGATGAAAGAAAGATGCTAAAGAAAGAGAGGAGTGAGATAGGAAAAGGATGAAAGAAAGAAGCTAAGAAAAGAAAGGAAAAAGTTAAAGAAGGAATGACAGTAACTAAGAAAAAAGAGGAAAAGTGTATTTTAGGAAAGAAACAACAAAGAAAAGGGGGGGGTGAAAGGATAAAAAAAGTTATACAGTTTTGAGAATGAAAAAATCTAGATGAAAAGTTTTTACTTAGGAAAGGAAAATAAAAGGAAAAATATATAAAGTGAATTAAAGAGAGAAAACAAACACAGAGAAACAATGTGCAAAGAAAGATATCCACCTTTTTTTATTACAATAAATAAGTAAAATGTATGTAAAGATTTAAAATAACCAAATTCCAGTGAGTGATGACTATCAAATGCAGAATTTGGGCTGAGTCTTAAAAAAACGGATGACAGGATATGAAAATGGAATTTCACTAATTAGACCCATATTTTTTTTTTTTTTTTTTTTTTTTTTTTTTTTTGAGTGCAAAGATCCCATTAAGTTTGGGGAAATAAACAAACTGACAAAAACAAAACATATAGCAAAAAAAAAAGGACTCATGAGGTTTTTTTTTTTTTTTTTTCTTTTGACTGAGAATATCTAGTGCTGATTTTAGAGGGCTTGGTTCCTGTTTTGTGACTGTATTACAGATGTCATCGTGATGACTTTGAGATGTGTATATGCACACACACACACACACACACTCAAGTCAAAAGATTTTCAATATTTTAGTACGCGCTAGTTTGTGGCATATATATCAAATGACTGAAGCTGTTCAAGCCATAGAAGGTACCTACTGTGGTTTGTAGTATCGTGGTAGTGGGTACGCTGGCATGTTATGCATTGCTTCACCTCATGTGTGATTTGTAAGCCACTTAGAACATGCAATGTTGTCTAATTCGGGAGTTTGTGCACTACAAGTTCGAACTGGGCCCTAATGCTGCAGAAGCAACCAAAAACATTTGTTGTACAAAAGGTGAAGGTGCAGCTGATCACATTACAGTATCCAGATGATTCAAAAAATTTTACTTGGGTTATCATATTTATCAACCCCTCTGCTCGGGCAGGATATGACACAAGGTCAATTTTTAAGCGGAGTTTAACAGGTTTGAATTCAGAGTATTCCTTCTCCTAGACTAGTTGCCTCACCAAGGCTGAAGAACCCAGTCTCTCCTCCTATTTACCCATAGCTGGAGGGAGAATAATTGGATTCATACCTTTCCCAAGGGTATTAGTGCTATGTGAAATGCAATCAGTCTCGTCAGGGATTTGAACTTGCGTCACCGTGTCCATTTCCTACGACGATAACCATTACACCATGGGCACCACCATAAATAATTTTACTCGGGTTATGAGGACTTTGATAATAAAGCAAGGTCAGGTTAGCTTTCAAGCGCTGATTCTCTTTTTTTTTTTTTCTTTTTTTTTTTTTTTTTTTTTGAGGCCATACTCCGAGCCATAGATGCAAATCTAGTAAGACGCCAAGCTCTCAGAGCTTGGTGTCTCACAGTCCAGTTTAGTTTGTCACCATCACAATCTCAGCAAACATTATACAATCAAAATGAATGTTATCAGGCATTATTTATTATCAAATTTATGGCATTGAAAATCTATGACTAAAAATAAGTACCCCTTATATATATATGTGTGTGTGTGTGTGTGTGTGTAGTTAGGCAGCAGTCTTTCATTTAAGCATGTTTGATTAAATAATAAAGACACATTTTGTCTATATGATTTAAAATCCTTTCAAGTTTCCTGATAAGTGTCTTGGTTTCAGGTTGGAATTGGTGGATAAATTTACAAAAATTGTCCTGATTGCTTTCGGACCTTTCATAGGCTGTCATCAGGAGTTGCTTGCATGAATAAAGGCTGTTTTTAAAGAGTTTTGAAAGTTTTGGGGTTTTTATAATATAACAAAACTACACAAATGCAGAGTTGGATAAAACCGAATTGCTGAGATATATATATATTAGACTGGGTCATTGGCCTAATGAGTAGTGTTTGCTAATGGTCCAGAAGACTGGTGTTCAATCCTTGGTCGAGTCATACCAAAGACTCAAAAAATGGTACTTGATGCTGCCTTGCTTAACAATCAGTATTATAAGGTAAGGATCAAGGGTAAAGTGGAGCAATCCAGGGAAAAGAGTAGCGCCTTCCCCTAAACCTCGGTGTAGTAGCTATTGAAAAGAGAGTCTTCGGGTCACCCTTGACTGAGGTTGGCAATTTTACTTATATATAATATAAAACTTTATTTAGTCTAATTTTCTGGCTTGGATTGGGTGATCTGTTTGTATCTCAAAGTCCCAGAGGATTTTATATCTTTCATTTTTTTTTTTTTTTTTTTTTTAGAACAGATTTTGGTTTGTGTGTATATACCATTTGTCAGTATCATCAATTTTATTCTCTTGCACAATTCCCAGTGGATCACCTTCCCTACCCAATCATGTATTCTTTTTGTACCAATTAGTTGCATTTGAATATTCTGTTTTCTCTCTGTCACTCCCAGAGCCTTTACTTACTGTTCTCCTGCCTATTATCAATTTTTGTTTTGATATACAGAAAATTAGAGAGAAAAAAAACATAGGGAACCATTTTTTTTTTATTATTGCAATAAAATTTTAATGGTTTAGACATGCATTTCCTTGATTATTATGGTCAAATGTTCCTTAATTGTAGTGAAATGTCATAATTTTTTAAAGAGAAAATTCTCAGAAGTCCCCCAAAATTGGAAATTTCTTTTTCTTTGATTTGATATCCAAATTTGTGATTAGTGCTTTGCTAATGGTTTGTAAGCAGTTATTTAAGTTTGAAAAATATCAAATTGTGGTATATAATGATTATGGACTGTCATCAATTGTCTTAATGAAACTTTTTTCAGCTGTCTGTTATGTTTTTGGATCCAACACTGTAATTAGTTCTTATTATTGTCAATTTTTAAATATTTTCAGGAATCCATTTTTTTGGAAGGAAGATTATTCCTCACAATAAATTCAGAGTCTGGCTCAACTTACTACCACCTGAAGTTTCCCCTACCCCTGGCCCTCAGTCATTAACCATCAAGCAAAGGCTTAATGTCCGCCTCCCTTTAACTACCCTTAATGTCTGCCTCCCTTTAACTACCCTTAGGATTACTTTAAAAGAAATAAATTGCAATCTTTTTGACACTTGATAAATAAATTACTTTCCACCCCTAAAAACAAAAAATTATTGCTCCATACCATGAAGCATTCAGTTAGAGTGTCCATATTTCTATGGCTACTGGCAGGGTCAACATTATCGTTGATCAGAACTCTTGATGGGATGTGCCTGCATGATAGTATCCAGCCGACTGAAGTCTCTCAAAAACCCTTACTCTATGCAACTGACACCAGGGGACATCAGGGAATGTCCTCACGAGTACAGCGGTCAGCAGAGGACTTTAAACCAATCAGAATTTCCCCCTTTTTCATGGAGTTTGAGAATGTGGAGAAGAATGTTCAGTCTCTTCTAAAGAAGGTGGTTGGTCGCGCTATCTCCAAAATCAGTCAGCTACTTGCTGGTGAGTTTTTCATTTATTTATTTCACTGTGTTTATTTCTAATGTTAATGTCCTTTGAGTATTGCATGATTTATACAATTATACTCTGTACTGTTATTAAATGGGTTCAAAAGATATAACATAAACTGGTTGTTGACTTAAACTAGATATATTTTAAATGCTTTAAAATAAAAACAAACCCTGAAAAATTAGCATAAACGACTTGCAAAAGAATATAATGATTACTAAAGCTTAAAGAAAACTAAAAGCATATTTTAGTTATATTTACTCATAATGAAGAGAAAAAAATTGTTACTTAAGGCCAAATCACAACATAAATCTGATGAGAAACTCAATTTATGTTAATAATGAAGAAGATTATAATTAACTTTAAGGTATTAAAGAATATATATATATATATATATATATATATATATATATATATATATATATATATATATATATATACTAATCTAATATTTACCAGTATTCACGGTACCAGAAAAAAAAAAAACCTGGCCAGGAACAAGAGATAAAAGTATCTCGAATCACCGCCCAGGGGAAAAAGAAAAAAATTTTGGGTCAAAAAGAAAGAAAAGGCCAACCTTGTCAGACCCCTTGAAAAAATCAAGGGATATGCAGTCAGTGGTCAAAAGAAACCCAAAAAACC
>CAUZXS010000061.1:0-154382 GCA_963585895.1 Sepioteuthis lessoniana | reverse complement strand
CAACTAGTCTAGGAGAAGGAAAACTCTGAATTCAAACCTGTTAAACTCCGCTTAAAAATTGACCTTGTGTTATATCCTGCCCGAGCTGAGGGTTGGTAAATATAGGTATCAAGTACCATATTTTGGGTCTTTGGTATGACTTGACCGGGGATTGAACCCCGGTCTTCCGGATCATTGGCGAATACTCTACTCATTAGGCCAATGGCCTGTAATACATGCCCAAAAATTTGTTGATTTGGCTTATGGGATGATCCAAACACAAAATGTTGACTTCCATGTGGAATCATCTCAAAAGGAAATTTAAAGAAATTTTTAATACTCAAAAGGGTCTGTTTGTGTTTTACTTTAAGAATTTTTGAGGAGTGATAAAATGACAACAGGAAATTGTATTTTTTTTTCTTTGGTATGACTCGACCGGAGATTGAATACCAGTCTCTAGGGCATTAGCGAACACTTTACTCACTAGACCAGTATGTTGGTGTATAAAAATATCCTTGAGGCCTTTAAAAGAATCTTCGGCTACCCTTGGCCGTGTTAGCATGACACTTCAGTGATTTACTTTTCAAGATTAATACACCTCAAACCCCCGCAAATGCAGGTATCTAAAAGAAAGGATCTCGAGCATTGAATCGGATGAATGGACTCCATAGTAGATAGCCCTAATAATCTTTGAGAAGACAATCTCTCAAGAAGAAGAAGAAGAAGAAGAAGAAGAAGAAATGAACCTTGTAGTGTGTGCAACTTATTTTCCCTCCTCCCCACTGCTGGTAGGTTAATAGTGGCAGAAGCTTTGGTGTGGCGCTCTTATCGCACAAGTCACTATAAAAATTGCAGTGTTGGTACTTTTTTGCGTTTCATCGACGGTCATATCCATCTCTGTTGTGTACAGCTTGTTTCTATTGAATCAGCCTGGCTTCTTCGCCCCATCATCTCCATCGTCCTGCGGCGATGGGCAAGCAACAACCCATGTAGACATAACGAGTTATAAGCACATAAACCAGCACGTGGGCCGCATGAGGTTTATCTTAAAATCATCCTCTTGCTATCATGACAGCAGCATAGTTGGGCGGGACTCTGTATCTAAATATTCTCCTTTGGTTTCCCCTCATTTTTTTAGGAGAGTACCACTTACCAACACTTGCTGGGGTGGACTACGTACATTACTCGATAATGTGGAAATTCATTGTATGCATATTTATACATATTTATATATTCACATCTATGTATAAACACATATATGGATAGAGTTTATTATAAAGTATGTGCGTGTGTGTATGTTTGTCTGTGTGGTGTGTTTTTTGCGTAAGTGTGTGTATATATATATATAAAGTATTTAATTTTTATCAATAAATATTGAATATAGTAGGTTGGTGCAAAAGCCACTCGCACTTTTACAGTATATTTTATTCCTATTTATCCAGTTATCAAAATATTTAACCAGCTTCCAATCACTTTGTGTCATCTTTCGTTGATTTTGTGTATTTCATCATGAAAATACGATTACAATTTAGATGTAATGAATATTTGGAGTTTTGATCAGGGTATTACGAAATTTTAATTTTTTAAGGGTCAGATGAAAATGGTTACTATTCACTAAATATTGTTCCTTCAGACAACTATTTCCGTTTTTAGAGTTTTTTTTTAAAGATTCGATTCTTCCGCGGAAGACTGTTAAAGGAACGAACTGTCGTTCTTTGCTGAAAAAATTCAAAGATTCAAGGAGGATATAATTATTAAGTTGTTTAAAGAACGACACAAGATTATTCTGTTTAAAAGACTTAATGTTGAAAAACAAGCTTTATTTTTCTTTACTTGATAAACTAAACAAACTTTTAGGTCGGCTAATATTCATTGTTTCTCTTTATTTGTTTATACACAAGTGAAACTATCGATTTCAAAATACACGAGTTACATGTCATGATGATAATCATCATCATCATGTCGTGCCGCTAGCTTGGATATCCCTGACACTCTCTCGCCATTTCTCCCTATCGTTCATCGCCTCTGACAGGTCTTCAGGGCTACATCCCATATCCTCACATAGCTGCTGAATGTGTGTTCGAGCCGGTCGTCCTGCTTTTGCCCGGCCATATGTGGGGGTCCATAGGAGTACATCCCTTATGAGCTCGTCCCTGCTTCTCCAGCAGTGTCCTGCATGTCTGGTTCGTCTAACTTGTATAGTTTTCGTGATGGGAGGCAGGTGGCCGTATAGTTGGTGCCTTGTGGGGTGTTGCCGCCAGGACTTATTCAGCAGCATTCTTGTGTAATTGCCGTCTAGCTTCTTCTCCAGCCGTTTAGTTAGCGTCCAAGTAGTGCATCCATACAGCAGTATCGATACGACCGCTGCCTGGAAGAAACTGCGTTTCATTTTATCGGTAAATTGTTTTACTTGTTTCTGGTTTCTATTTTGAACAATCTCATCTGTTACATACATACATACATACATACATATATATATATATATATATATATATATATATATATATATATATATATATATATGTATGTGTGTGTGTGTGTGTGTGTGTGTGTGTGTGTGTGTGTTATAATCTAATGCTAAGTCACATTTTACATTCTCATTGATAGATTGAATGATTTTAACGGCATGTCGACTCGTCTAGGGTTACTTCATGCATAGAAGTTAGGGAATTGCGTTAATTTTGTGTTCATATTTACACTTTTTGTGTGTCGTTGTTTCTTAAGAGTTTTTGTCTTTTTACACACCGTCCCATCGAATACAAATTGGGGAGTAATGGTAATGAAAGTATACTCCACATTCCTTGGATTTCCAGAACTGGAATCTCACCATCCGATGCAGTTTAGTATCATACCTATGACACCCTCTTTTACAGTGGAGGGAGAGTCTTACCATTCTACAGAATATTTTAGGTCCTTTTGACAGGTTTCGTTCCATTTGAATAGCAGTGAGTAACATTTTACCTGTTTTTAATTTAACAATTTTGTTTTTTTAATAATTAGAGCCATAGGAATATTTTGACACACTTTTTACATAATTTCAGAACTGTATTTTATAGAAGAGATTTCAAAATAAATTAAACTACAAAAATTCTAGTTATTATTTTTTCATTCGGTGACTAAAGAATATTTATCAATGAGAAATAAAGGCTTAATGTTTCTTAACATTTTTTTAAATGTTAGAGTTGATAAATAAACAAAGTCTTGTTATTATAAACAGTCTCACATTTCCTCTTCAATATACAGAAGTCTTTATCTTTTAGTTTTCATTTAATGTTAGTGAGAAGGAAAAATATCAATGCATATGAAGCGGAAAATTGGATCAATAGAGTCCAAAATAAAGCATGAGCTGCTATTGAAAGATTATCTATATTTACCAACCCCTCCGCTCGGACGGGATATGACACAAGATCAAATTTAAGCGGAGTTTAACAGGTTTGAATTCAGAGTTTTCCTTCTCCTAGACTAGTTGCCTCACCAAGGCTGAAGAACCCAGTCTGCCCTACTATTTACCCATAGCTGGAGGGAGGATAATTGGATTCATACCTTTCCTAAAGATATTAGTGCTATGTGAAATGCAATCAGTCTCGTCTAGGATTTGAACTCGTGTTGCCGTGTCCATTTCCTAAGACGATAACCATTACATCACGGGCACCTCCTATTGAAAGGTTATCGACTAAATGAAAATCTGATCTCTGATGAAATAAAACGAGGATTTTTGTAAAAGAGTTTGAATCTGATCATAATCTGCATTTCATGATGGAAAATAAATTTGGTTTTCATTTCAAATTTGTCAAATGTTCTACTCCAATAGGAATAATTTTTTATGCGAGTTTGTGTATCTTTTTTTACGTGGCGTTCAGAGTTATAGTTTGCGACACACGAATATGCCATGCCCCATAGTCTGGGAACTACTGACTTAAGTTCGTAAAATTACAATTGAAGATCTTTATTTTTATGAACGTACAGAACATAATTTCTGGGTCATTTTTTTGTTTGCTGAACATTTTTTAGAGATGCTTAATTGCAAGTGGAATGGTATTGCCGCGTTGGCCTTTAGTCTATCACATGCGTGGTGTATTCAATAAGGTTCCAGAATTTTTTGTACAGGCATTTAAAATTGTCGTAGACTCTTGAAAATTCACTATGTTATCGCTATACATCTTATTGCTATACATCAATTTTTATGATTTCAAGTTTAAATGAACAGCTACAGCAGCAATTGGAATACACCCTACTAAAACCTGATTGTCACAACTGGTGAATTTCGAAAATGCAATCTGGACGGGAGGACACTTTAGAAAAACAATATGCAGTAAAATTCTGTTTTAAACTTGGAAAAATGCCACAGAAACGTATGGAAGGCTTCAAACTGCTTTTCGGCCATCTTGCATGAATCGAGCATCAGTTTTTGAGTGGCATAAGAGATTCAAGGATGACTGTGAGGGATGATGAGAGGTGTGGGTGGAGTAAGGAAGTCAATACACCACAGTTGATTGGCCACAGGGTTAGGGTTAGGCTTATTATGTTGAGGTTTTAAGGGAGTTCAGGAAGAGATTCCGTCAGAAGAGGCCAGTACTCTTCAAATAGGGTCAGTGGCATTTCCATCAGGACAATGCACCAGTCCACAACTCCATCATTGTCTCAGACCATTTGAGCAAGATGGATATCAAGACAGTTCCTCACCCTCCCTATAGTCCAGACCTTGCTCCCGGTGACTTTTGGTTATTTCCTAAGCTATCGTTATGAGACAATTGAGGAGATGAAAGAGGCTGTGACGAAATTCATTGACACGCTCACACAAGAGGACTTCCATGGGACCTTCCAGAAGTTGTTGTAACGGTACAACAAGTGCATTACAGCCGGAGGAGATTACTTCGAAGGGGACTAGAGTTTCATGTGTATACTATAAATAAAAGTGGCCACACGAAAATGTCTGGAAACTTATTTAAGGATCCTCGTATCTAATAAAGAATTTCGATTTCTCTTATTTCTGTCGTGTTGTTCATTTATTAAACTGTCTATGGAACTTGCAGATTAAAGATTGGATATAGATTCTAAGAAATATGAAAGGGGTATTTGTTAACGTTCTTAAACATAACAGGGTAATAAATAAAGCAATTTCGATTAATAGACAAAGTTTATCAAGAGAAAAGATAAGAGCGGTTGTCGGCATTAAGAAAATATTTTATTCGATCAGAAATAACAAAGTATTAAATATGAAAATCTATAAAAAATATATGCCAACACATTAGTATAAAAAAAACCTAAAAGATTGATTGATTTTAACGGCCTGTTATCCCCTCTGGGATTATTTTATGCCTAGAGGTTAGAGAATCGTGTACATTATACGTTTATATTTACATTTTTTCTTAAGAGTCTTTTTACATAGTTATAAAAAGACAAATCGTTTTTAAACATATCTATTTGACCCATAAATGGAACCCTAACAAGCACTCCCTCTCCGGGTAAGTGTGGACCTGGGAGTAACAGCAATGAAGTGATACACCACACTCCCCCAGAGCTCCAGAACTGGAACGTCACCACCAGATGCAGTTTAGAATCATACATAGGACGCTCCCTTTTGGGGGGTTGTGTCTGTAGGGCATACAGTCAGAGTATTCAACTAACATGACGAAGAAATTAAAAGTGTGTATCTTTATTATTACTATGTGTACATACGTGCGTGTTGTTTTGCCTCCGTATAAAAGCTGTTTCAAATCGCCTCCAGTTATAAATAATTTTCCAAGTTTCTCTTGCTTTTCGTAAAATCTCAGATAAGAACTACAAACTTCTATTCCTACACCTTTAGTTTGGAATTACACCAACGGGCACTAAAAAGCCGATAGGAAAGACTCGACTAAAATGTATATGGAGTCGTTTCCGGTGCTTCCCTGTTGATGCCAAGGGCATGGGGTGTGGTTATCTAATTAAAATATCGTTAACGAAGCTAGCTTCAAAACTGATTAAATTTAATTAAACTAATTACCAAACTTCTTTCTCGCCTATTTCCTATATATCTAACAACTGAGTGGACTTTTTATCAAAGCAAGGCTTTGATAAAAAGTTAGTATTAACCATAATTTACTTTGTCATATCTTTCCAGATTTAGTCATCGCTTCTAAATTAGAAAATTAGAGAGAAAAAAAGGACCATTCTAGGGCAAAAGGTGTATTACAAAAAAAAAAAAAAAAAAAGAAAAAAAAAAAAAAATCAATCTCATGTTACTAAACAACTCTCTGCTTATTCATTTATAAAATGCTGACGTTTAATCCTGAATGGAAGATGCTTGCAGGGACAAATCAGAACTTTATAATTAATAAGCTTTAGGCTCATCCTTTCCAGACATTTCTTGTTCTTCACTTATCGGCTAGGCTTAGAATAAGCTGATTGTATCCCCTTCAGAGGGGTAATCCCCCTCCCAAAATAGGTTTACCCTGGGTATAACGCTAAACTGATGGTGGGGTTCTAGTTATGGAGATTTGGGGATTGTGGAATACCTATTATCAATACTCCCAAGTCCACTCTAGCCAATAGTGCTTGTACCATCTATTGGTCAAGTAGATCTGTTTAAAAATTATTCGTATTTCATAGGACCGTGTGCTAAGAAAAACAAACAAACAAACAAACAAACAAACAAAAACAAAAACAAAAAACAAACTCTTAAGAAACAAATACACAAAGAATATAAATATGAACATGCAATGAACGCGATTCCCTGACATTTAATCATAAAATAACCCGGGACGAGTCGAAATGCCGTTAAATTCAATCTGTGATTTTCTTGTTTGAAGCACATTTTAGAAGCAACAGAAATATTTTGAACAAAGTGTACAAAATATTTTTTGTACGTAGATTTAAAAATATATTTTAAAAAAGATGATCATACATTTTATTTCATAAAAATAATTCAAACTGTATCGTAATTTGCAGCCATTAAGTCGACCTTTAAGCATGGATCAAACTCTACAAAACTAAGGGTAGATTTATAAGGCAGGGCTAAAATCCAAAGCTTTACCACTGGTTAAACACTCTGAGGGAAAGATATGGATTTAAGCCTTGCCATATAAGTTTGTTGAATTTCTGTTCCCAGTCACAAGATAAAGAAGTCAATTTTTCTTCACATAGTTTCAAATGAATATCTGATGAAGTTCTTATTAAAAGATTTTGAACATCATAATCTTCTCTTTTTAATAATGGAAAGTAAAAGCTTAACTTCTATTTTAAAATTTACAAATTGTCAACTACAGTAGGAATAATTTCCTTAATGTTTCTTTGTATTTACTTTCTCGCGGTGCAAATAAATTTTTTTACTGTAGCTCATAGTTTGGGAATAACTGATTTTGATCAGTGGTGATATATTCGCTCTTGAAAGAATATAATAAGCTTTAATTTGTCTCTTCTTGACAGAAAAATCTTTTGCTTTTTAGAGATTCTTTGGATTAAATTGTTCCCTCAAAACCTGAAAACGTTTGGTAATAATTCTTTTGAATTGAAATTCGAACTTATGTTAAAAATATCAGATTAAACTAAAGATGTTAAGTCTAACAGTTTTATTAATCGATTGATTAATTGATTTCAATGATATGTCAACCCATCCACGGTTATTATTTGCCAAGAGGTTAGGAAATCGTGTTCATATTTACATTTTTTGAATAGTTGTTTCTTAAAAGTTTTTTTTTCTGCTCTCGGTCATATCAAATACAAATAATTTTTCAACAGATTTATCTAACCAATAGATGGAACCCTAGCAAGTACTACCCCTTCAGCTGGACAAAGAATTAATGACAATGAAGGAGTACTCCAAGACCTCTTGAATTGGAGCCACAAGATTATATGCAGTTTAGTGTCATACTCAGAACAACCTTTTTTTGGATGGGGGTCTTACTTCTCTTCAGGGAATACAGTCAACATATTCTAAGCCCCGCCGACAAGAGATAATGTTATTGATAATTTTTTTTATATCATTATATCATTGTTTGTACCGGACATTGGCATGATGGTTAGCGTGTTCGCCTAATGGTCCGAGAGACCTGGGTTTAATTCCAAAGACTCAAAAATGGTACCTGATGCCTTCTTTCTTAAAACTCAGCATTATAAGGTACGAATCAAGGGTAAAGCGGAACAATCCAAGGTGTAAGGGAGGGCGCTACTTTTATTATATCATTACATGATATTTAATATATAAATTACATTTATTTATTACTTTTATTATATCATTACATAATAATACTAGTTTTTAATTGTAAAAACATTATATCATTACATAATATTTAATTATATCATTACATGATGATACTAGTTTTTAATAGTAAAAATATCCTAAACACTATTCGTGTGTAAAACAAATATGGCACGGTACAATTATATTTACTAAATTTAGACGTGAAACAAAACCAGAAGAGAATCCAGAGAAACTCAAAATTCCTCGTCATAATCTATAAAAATAACTCTGTAATCGTTACACCATGCAAAACTCTCTAATGTTTGGCTGCTGGTCAATCAATTGCTTTGTTTCCACCATGTTCGACCGCATCCCCGAATCATGAGCCTAGAACCCCAACTAATATAAACTTTGAAAAGTTTCCTTTGATAATTGTGCCCTATGCCAGTAATGCTGAAGGTCATCTTGGCAATCTACGCTGAATTTCTTTCCGTTAGATAACACAAGTTAAGTAACGATGAGCTTGTTTCTAACTAGGTGATGAACTGCTTGCACTGTAAGTAAATTTAAGACCAGTGTGCCAGACTAAGCAAAGCTTAATAAATAATAATACTTCCTTTTTGTTTGGGTGTTACATGTCAATTCTGTAGGTGTCATTAGAGAGAAGTTGGTTTAACAACGATCAAAAAGACTGACTAAGCAAGTTAAAAAGCGAGTCTATTTCTTTTTAGATGAAATTCTAGAAAGTAAATATAACTTTGACTTCATCTTCTTAATTCTTGTTGTTGTTTTTTTATGGCAACTCATTTTAGTCATCCCTTTTACGACAGAGAAACAAGAATAAAGGATAAAGGCAACAAAGAGATTCTGTAGGAATTCCGTTATTATTATTATTATTCGAAGTGCACAAATCCAAGACGGGTCCACAATGGAAGGAAAAGACAAAAACACAAAAGCTCGAATTTATGTTAACAGGGGAGGTGAGTGTGTGACACTTCGCAAAATAACGGTGTGTGGAGTCCTCACTTTGACGACGTAGACGGTTTGCGAAATTATTTTTACTAAAACTAAATGTTAGGTTTTCGAGCTTGATCTAAGAGAATAGACGCTAGGGGTCCATAAATTAGATGGCTTTCCTCATTGTGGTGTGATGCTGCTGCTAAAAGGGGAGCAGACAGTTTGAAAGCTTCTGAGGAAGAGAAAGTGTTTGGCGGGCTTTCCCCAATTTGGTGCTGCCCGGAAAAATGATCCGGGCTGAATAGGATAAGTCATCCTGATTGGATGAAAATATACGTCGACCCTAACGGTCAAATTAATTAATGCGTCAAACAAAAATATGAAATTTCTTCTGCTACAAGAGCATACACTCTGCTTCTTTCTGTCATAGAACTCAGTAAAAAGCTTACTATAAGAAGTAAGAAGAATTAGGAAGTTAAAGGTTAATAATACTAGTCATTTTCATTGCAACATACTCAAGTTGTTAATTCAAGAGTATTTTTAAATGAAATTCAATCAATGATCATTTTGATTGAATTTCATCTAAAAATACCCTTAAAGTGACAACTTGAGTTAGTTGTAATGATAATGAATTGGAATTAGGAAGAGGAGGAATAATGCAAATCAAAGTCATTAATAATAACAAGTATGGTTTGTCTTGAAAAAATAAAAACAAACAAACAAAAAACAAAAAACAAAAACAAAACAAGGAAAACAACAAAATAATAGCTACATCTATTGGAAACTATGTTGCCAATCTTTCATCAGAATTATTCCAAATTTGATATACTTCAATGAAACTCTTGACTTGTATAAAATTTACTCTCATCTTGTTTTGTGTTTGCAGCCGCTGGACAGAGGCCATATTTTCTTATGATTGATGACGTCAGTATGACGTTGGTGGCAAAATTTGACTCCCGGATGCTTCGGAACATGTTCATCAATGGGTTACCTTGTCCGGGTCACCGAGTTCTTAAATTGTGGCTTGGGATTAAATTCCTATATTGTTGAATTCATATATCATTATATGTAGTCCAGAGATTGATATACTTCGTCGTTTTGTTCTTGTCACTCAGAAAACTACGAAAATGTAGCGTTGGGACGTTATTTAATACCTACAGAAGGAAATGTAAAGCTTAGATATTTACGAAGCTTAATTGTGGCACAAAGGCAGAAGTGTGGGAACCCAGTGGGACTCGGAATCCCTTGTCATAATTTGCTAGACTAACTCTTTAACCATTACATCATGCGATGACACTCCAAATAATCATTTACGAAGTTCAGTATAAAGAATAAAGCTAGAAATATAGGAAACCCACAGAGAATCAAACTCACCAAGCTTACTAGTTATACTTAATGTTAACTTAGTCGTGGCACAAAGCCAGAAATATGGTCATATAGTGAGAATCTAAATCACGAGTAATGATCTGCTAGTCCAGATTACTATTACAACACGCCGAGGTTTTAAACCTAAATGAAGCTTAGATTTAGCATAAAGCCACAGTTATGAGGAGCCCAACGAAGTTCGAATTCATCATTCAATGAGAATAGTTTGTTAGACAAGCTCGCTAACGTTCCCACAAAGCGAGGGATTTTCAATATATATATATATATATATATATATATATATAATCCCTCTACCATGAGTAGGATACGACATAAGGTCAACTTGTTAAGTGGAGTACAGCGTGTTTGAATTTGAAGTTTTCCTTCTCATAGACTAGTTACCTTACCAAAGCTAAGGAATTCAGTTAGCGGAAGAGAACAGATGGATTCATCCCTTTTCCAGCGACACTAGCGCGAAGTGAAGCGCACTTAGTCTCCTGGATTTGAGCTTTGGCCACTGATTCTATTTCCTATAATGATAACCGTTAAGATAAGCCCACCTCCAATACATTATTGTATGAAGTGTTGGATGAAATCAAAAGATTTTTTTCCATACTTTCAATAATATAAGCACAAAATGAATCGCACACTTTTGAGATTTGAACTTGAAACCACTCGATTTCCAGTCCATCAATTTTGCCCTTCAGCGTCATGTTTACTACTAATCACTCCGCAAGGATTCCAGGGTGGATGTTTCTGTTCGGCTTTTTATCATCTGCTTCTAATGTATTTATTATATGAGGGTGGTCGGGCGCGTGGGAGAAGACGTGAAGCTTACAACATTAGAACATGCAGCCACACCTAGACAAGAAGCATATATCGGGTTTCGGAGTTTTCAGTATAATGCAAGCATTGTGTCAGGTAAAAAAAAAAAACCCAAAAAAACAAAAAAAAAAAAAAAAACTACCCCCCCCCAAAAAAAAACAAAACAAAAAAAACAAAAACAAAAACAAAACAAAACAACAAAACAATCTGTTCAGAAAAAGACCAAGGGAAAAATAAATGAATGCACAGTTGTGTTTTCTTAGCGTTCTTTATGTGAAGTGACAGAAGAACAGGAAGATGACCTCCATAAAAATTCCGAAATTTAATGCTGAAAAAATAAAGCTCCTCTTTTCTCTTTCAATCTTTCTTCATTATGGTCCGTATTTTCATATTTTTTAAATTGTTTTACGACTCTTTTTTATGTTACCATTACCTTATTCTATTCATTTGGTTTAATTTATCAGTACAATCGGGAAAGCTTTTCGCGCGTATCTGAGTAAATATAATTTTAAATACAGAGGGAGCATCGCGTAGTTCAAGGTTTAGTGAGTTTGGTAAGTTAAGCATTATTAGTTAATTCGATTCTCATTGGGTACAAAATACTCTTGGTTTTGTGCCAAACTAGGTTAAGCAGTGTAAATTATTTCTAACATTCGTGTAAAATTAAATGAAATATCAGCTTTTGTTAAGGAACGAAATTGAGATATTCAAATATCTTTTAATTTTTTAAAAGTTCCGATGTAGTTTTTCTCTTATTATATTTGTTTCATTTTTACTCATTTCTATGGTTAATATATAGTTTGATAGAGCAATTTCTAAACAATTTCATTGAATTCAACATACTCAGAACTAGTAGAGTAACGTTAGGAAAAATTAACTGCAAAATATTTTTATTTTAGTACATCGATTTTGTGATTTCTTTTATCACAATGTAACATTACTTTTAATTGATTGGTTGACTGATTAATTTTAACGGTATGTCAAACAGTCTGTGGGTTATTTTATGCTTTGGACGTAATTATTTCTTTATTATATTGGGTGGGGCAGAGAGAATGGCCAATTTTGAAATGGCTACTTATCAGCATCAGAGAGGAGGACATATGTCTGGTAGGTAATATTTCGGATGTGAGGTCTTAGCATTTTTTATCTCTTAACATTTTCAGTTCTATTTCAGGTGAAGCCATGGTGCTGTGGACGATGGAACATCGTATGTTTGCCTAAGACACTTACGTGAAGAATAATGAGTTTGTTACAACAGTTGTAATTTACTAAGCATTTTACTTAGATGTGGCGCAAAGCCATGTGAAAGGGGCACCAAATGAGACTGTTACAACAGTTAGGAGTGAATTTCGACGTTACTTCAACATTCATCGAAATCAGTCTGTTCCCACCCATAAGACAATTGTACGTTGGCACTTCGCACCCAAGGTGTACTATTGGATAGGAGACCGGTGGGAGCCCTACGAACATTACGTACGGCCGAATGTGGAACGTGTCAGACACAGGGTTCCAATCGATCCGCTCGGAAGCATGCGTATTTCGTTTGAAGACCTGCATTTCTACCCCTACAAATTATTTGTCCAACAGTTGAAACCAGGCGACAATGCTTAACTTCGGATGTCAGATGAAAGCAATTTTGGGGGCCAATGACAACCCCATTTTATTAATGTGTAAGAAAGTTCATTTTTATCTTAATGGCATGGTGAATCAACAGAACTGTCGTTATTGGACTCTTGAAAATCCGAGAGAACTGCATGCAAAACCATTGCATAACCCCAAAATGACGGTCTGGTGTGCTGTTGGTAAAGCTACTTTTTTGAAGACAATAATGGAAATGCTGTGACTGAATTCCGATCGCTACATCGAGATGATCAACTTCTTTGTGCCTGAATTACGACGAAAACAAGTGCCTATCCTACGTGTATGGTTTCAGCAGGTTGGAGTGACAGCCCACACAGCCAGATGGTTTGGTTTGGTTTCTTTGTTTAATGACATATCAACCTTTGTAGGTTATTTAATGCCAAAGCTATTCTCCTAAAAGAACACTAGTGGTACAATTTAACCCATAGCTGGAAGGGTAAGGGGGTTCATACCTTTCCCAATGGTATTTGCCCGAAAGTGAACGTAATAGCGCAAATGGAGTACGAACTCGCTTACTACGATTCCGCAGTCCCTTGCTTTAACCATTACACCACGAGGACACCCCCGAACAGCCAGAGTATCAATGGACATGTTTCACCCTCTTTTTGGTAACCGCCTCATTTCCAAGTTTGCTGACACTCCTTGGCCCCCTCAGTCCCCTGATTTGTCCCTTTGTGATTATTTCTGGTGAGGATATGTTAAAGCATGTGTGTATGAGCATAAGCCCCATACACCAGAGGATTTGAAAGAAGCTATTTGTGTGGAAGTTACCCAAATCGACAGAGCAATGCTGAAGAGAGTGGAGGCCAACTTCCCAGAACACCTTAAAAAATGCATCAATGAAAACTGACACCAGATGAAGGATATTGTTTTTCAAACTTAAATCTATCAAATGCTAATTCAATATGTATTTACAGTAATGTAAATAAAATTTGTTTGAAACCAAAGTTAATGATTTTGTAAAATTTTCAAAATTCGTCGTCCTCTTTGCCCCACCCTGTATTTCATACGCTTGTATGGTTCCATCAGATGATTATTGCAGAAAAACGGTGTGACAGCAGGTCCCAAATCTCCTGCACTCTCCTCACTATTCTTGCTGAACAGGTCTATCTAAAAAATGCAGCAATTGGTTTTATTTTTTGTATTTAGAAAATT
Organism: Sepioteuthis lessoniana; assembly: GCA_963585895.1. Lineage (NCBI taxonomy): Eukaryota > Metazoa > Mollusca > Cephalopoda > Myopsida > Loliginidae > Sepioteuthis > Sepioteuthis lessoniana. Next base: position 140,299 of record CAUZXS010000061.1, on the reverse strand, counting down.
CAGTTTAACATAACGAGTGAAGTGAATATTTAATGACAGCAAAATTCGTCATTTTTTTTGCAACGAATTCTTTTTTTTTCGCGATGCTTCCTGTAAAACATCCATGGAATCCGCTGTTTATAAAAGTCCGTTGACACAATACACCATACAACTTTAATTCAGGTGGTAGTTTGTGTGTAAAAAAAGAAAAAAAAAAAAGAAAAGAAAAAAAAAGATACTCTTAAGAAACACTTATACCAAAGATGTAAACATGAAGTATAATGAACGCTATTCCCTAACGCCTAGACATAAAAAAACCGCTAACAGATTGAGATGCCATTAAAATCAATCAATCGACCGAATCATGAACCCAGTAACTCTACGAAGACTCTTTGAAAAGTTTCCTTTAGTTAATACTGGAAACTATCGGGACAATCCAGGTTGAGGCTGAATTTCTTAAGTCTTGAAAATTCTAATCCAATAGTAAAGAATTAAGTTGAATAAAATTCTAATCCAATAGTAAAGAATTAAATTGATCATGAATTGAATTGTTTTAATGAATTTTTTAAAATAATTTTTGTCAGCAGGACAAACGGTAAAGAATTTATTCCAGATAAATAATAAAAGTAGACAAAATTTTCTCTAGAGTTTAAAGTTTCTTGGTGTATTATTTACTAAAAACTTTATTTCTTCTCTCTCCCAACTGCATTGATTGATTGATTTTAGTGGCATGTCAATCTGTCTTGGGTTATTTTATGCTGAGAGGTAAGATAATCGCGTTCATTTTATGTTCATATTTACATATTTTGCAAGAGATTTTTTACACAGTCCTATTGAATACGAATAATAACTTTTCAACAGATCTATTTGACCCATAGATGGGACCTTATCGGATCTATTTGACCCATAGATGGGACCCTAACAGGTACAATCCCTTAGGGTCAGTATGAACCAGGGAATAATGGCAATGAAGGGGTAATTTACAATTCTCAGATTTCTAAAACTGGAGTCTTAGGTAGTTTAGTGTCATAACTAGGACACTCATTTTTGTGGAAGTAGGGTTGTCTTATCCCTATGCAAGCCAACTGCATTGAAAATGCGGTAATGGAGATAGTGATTTAAAATTTTTTAAAATTTTGCTACACTTATTTTGCTACACTTGTAATTTTGCTACACTTGTAATTCAAAAAGATGTATGGAGAGTAAATCTGTTTTTCCAATTTGGTGAAAAATCTGTTGAAAGGAGATACGCTGCACTTGTTTTCAATGTAAGGACCATTATGTCATTCATAATTTGAATACCATATCGTTTCTATGGCACTTTGTGTTGTGTAATAGTTAGAAAGTAAGACAAGCAGATCCTTGACAGTAAGTCCGATTCTTACTGGGTGCTCCATATTTTCTGACCTTCTGTTAAACTAAACAAATGAAATGAGTTACGATCAAGCCAAGCCGAAAGTACAGTTCCCGTTAGATCACTGAAGTTAAGCAAAGAAGAGTCTACTCAGTATTTACATAGGTGACCACTGAGTAACAGCACATCTTGTTGGGGAGGTGTATTTGACCTTCCTTCACAAGCCCGGTAGGTGGTGAGGGGTCAAATTTAGATTGGAAAAAAATAATATCAAAAATTGAACGGCAGAAAGCAGAAAAAAAAAGTCTTAACTGGAAAATTTCATAAAAGACAACAAAGATGAGGATATTAGCTTAAATGAAATATGAAAACAGATAGCTTTTCAGCGCATAATAAAAACTAGACGAACCGTGGACCCGTTGGTCTCCAGTTGTAATTGCGATCCATGATAATGTTGATACTTCCATTTAAAGAGGAGTGAAGAATTAACATTTTATACTTATGTCCATGATTAAATACGACTTTCAGTGTCAATGCAGATTCCACAAAATTATAATTATAATAATATCCGAAACTGGGATTACTTTATTCTTTAAGAGCGTTTTAAATGTATTGATTTGATACAAAAATCCAAATGATATGCCTTTTTTGCTGGGTTACTTTTACATACAAATATAATATAATTTTAATGGTAAATAAATTGAGTTAAAATGTTTACTAATAAGATGAAAGAAAGGAAATCAGTGAATGAGTTGATTGGGGGTGAAGTTCTCGTTTACTTAAAACGTATCGGCATCAGCTAAAAAGTCGAGCGTTTAAATAACACCAAAATCATTTTAATGGATTCTGATATTTAGGGCGTACGTTTTCCCTAATTTATCTACTTTCGAACAGACGCACGGAAAAAAAAGTTGTGTGTTTAATGTATTTTCAGGCGTTTTATTTATTTTCTGGCATTTTTGATTGGTTAGAATATGTAAAGCGGGTGAGAAGGTAAGGAGAGAGAGAGAGAGAGAGAGAGAGAGAGAAAGAGCGGTGAATATAGCCGTAGTATTACTTATCTGATTAATTTCGTCGTTGGTTGCTTAGAAACTTTTAAAAATCCTTTGGCTCATCTATCATATATATATATATATATATATATATATAATCCTGTTAAGATAATGTAAGATAGAATGAAAAGGGTCGAGTTTTAGGCATCGTTATCTTATGGACTGCAAGACGCGGGATAAAATTTTAGACTAATTTTGACGAAAAAGTCTCTTTGACCCTGGGAAACTTAGTAAGTTCTTAAAATGACATTTACTGAAGAATGTGTATAGGGTTTGGATGAGTCTTTACATGTCAGTTCTCAGTTAAAAGAATAGGATTTATGCTTTCTTAAAAAAATTAGCGATGAACTATTTTTAAACTTTATTTGAAGCAATGTAAGATTTATTAAGAATTCCAATTTGTCGTATTACGATTCTTCGGACTATTATCCGAATCTTTATTTATGTCTATACAACGTTTCGGCCGATGTGTCCTCTGGCCTTCTTACATAAAAACGGATTTGGGGTTAAATAACCTACAAAGGTTGATATGCCATAAAACCCAACAAACTAAACCAAATAAATAGAATAAAATAAAAAAAGAAAAGAAAAAGCTACATTGCTTTGGAGCTAGTCATTGAAAGTAGCATTGAAAGTACGGACATGAAAGGCGGACATGTTTCATCTGATATCAAAATTAAATTTGTTGTGTGCAACTGAATGAAAAATAAACAAGAAACTTTATGCACGGAATCACACTGGACGTCATTGTAGTTTTAGCTAAATAGACTAAATTTGGAAGACATCGAAATAAGAAAACGAACTGGTTCTTCAATAAAAGATTATCGCATGTTTCTTTCTTTGTAATTTCTAGGAATTGGATCGATGATGGAAAGTTTGAAGGTAATATTGACTCCAAAGTTATATGAAAATTAAGTGCAAATAATTTCAAGAATGACCAAGACAAACACTGCAAAAGTGGGTGTAAGATGTAAAGATATTTGCCTACTGACTGGTAAACAAACAGACTTTTGTACTTGATATCCGTACGAATACGTGCCTCATTATCTACGATGACGTCACTAATAAAAACTTAACGTTATTTAAATGAGGACTAAAGATTTTGAGTGAAAAAATAACAAATAAAGAACGGGCGGGAACTAGATAGAAATCTGTGGTGTACTTTTCAGCAGAGAAAGTACTGAGTGTTACATTATTAATACGAAAAGGCCACTGAAATACCAACTTTTTAGAATTTTTTTTATAACCATCCATCTTTGTGTAGTTGATTGATGGGATGAATTTAGATAAGAAAGAGAGAAAAAGTCTGGATGTAAATGACAAAAGAAAGAACAAGAAGGAAATGGAAGAGAATAAAAAGGAAAAAAGGAAAAGAAAAAAGGGGTTTAATTTTATATCTATTTAGCTTACCCTTAATTAACTTTAAATATACAAGGCTCATTGAATAAGTAAAGGGAATTTTTTTTTATATATACGCGGGTCATTCAAGAGATAAGGGAATTTCTTTTTACTGTGGGGAACCTATCATATATACGCGAGTAAAATAATAAATAATGGGAATTTTTTGAATGAGCAGAGACCTATAATAGATACGAGGGTCAATTAATAAATAATGAGAATTTTTGACTGAGGAAGTACCTATTATATATACAAGAGTTGTTTAATAGATAAGAGGAATTTTTTTGACTGAGGAGGGAACTTTTATATATATATATACAAGGGCCAATTAATAAATAACCCCATAACCCGGTTTGGTGGTGGGGGTGCTACTCGTGTAGAGTGTCTTGGGCACGAATACCTTGGCAGAACCTATCCCTTTCTTGGTTTACAACTGGCTTGAATTTAGATTTCCTTTTCCCAGACCAGTTGCCATACCAAGGTTAAAGAGCCTAGTCTGATGTTAGTACAAAGATACCTGGAATTTAAAGAATTATGAGACTTAGTAATCGTTTATTTCTTTTTATCTATCATTATTTATCATTCTGATAAAATCCTTTGCAACTAAAATAACACTGACAGAAATCTGGAACTCTTCTTGCCCAGTCGGCTGGGACTGTAGAATACACCGACTGCTTCTCTGCAGAGAGGTAAGACTCCCCCAATGGGTGTCCAGGATATGACATTAAACAATCTGATGGCGAAGTTCCAGTAATGCCGGAACTTTGGGGAATGCAGAGTACCCCTTCATTGCCATCACTTCCGGGTCCACTATGGCCTGGAGTGGTAACAGCTGATAGGGTCCTATCTATGAATCAAATAGAACTAAACTGTGTACTTATGCTAAACTAAATTGCTTGAAATAGAACTGTTTTGTATGCTAAATTGAATTGCTTGAAATAGAAGTATTTTTGACATTGAAACTGTACTTAAGTTAAACTGAATTGTTTGAAATTGATCTATTTTGACATCTAACTGTGAGTAAATAAAAAATATACTAAACTAAATTGTTTGAATTATAACTGTTTTAGTAAACTGAATAGCTTGAAATAGAAATATTTTTGACAATTAAACTATGTACTTATGCTAAACTGAATTGTTTGAAATAGATCTGTTTATTTGGATAAAAATGGATTTGGCATTAAATAACCCACAAAGGTTGATATGCCATAAAACACAAACAAACTAGAACTCTTCAGTGTTAGTACTTTTCTCTAATGATTGAGCTGCACCAACGGTTTATCGGTGGGCGCAATAATTCAAGCAGGCGGCTGAATCCCTCGAAAATGACTCATTTTAAAATGATTACAGGAACTATACATTGTATGAAATAAGCATGTAAGCAGGAACTTGATGATTAAGAAACTGATTCTTCGTGGAAAGTGAATGATCTGATATGAAGAAGAAAGAACGACAGAAAAATAAGTTTTAAATCATTCAAAATGCCACCAAACAATTTGTAAGACTTTTCATTTCGTATTAATTTTTCAGCATCTAATTATATATATATATATATATACATATATATATATAATGTATGATAAAAAAATTCGAGACAAAGTTTTTTTGATAAATTGTATTTAATTAAAGAAAATTCATATCTAAATGAAAAGGTGAAAGGTGTGTAGAACTGAACAACTCATAAAATAAAGTTATAATGTCTTGACGTTTGATTGGCTATCTTAGGCGAAGCATATGACTGTGCAAGTGCAACCATAGTTACCAGATCTAAGCTGCTTCCGAGTTTTCCTCTTTCTTAAACGGAAAGTTTATCTTATCTTATATATACATATACATATATATATATATATATATATATATATATATATATATATATATATATATATAGTTTTAAACTTCTTTTACTTATGCATTATCGTATATATCTGTGTATAGTTCGAATTTGGATGACTATTTTAAAGTTATTCATCACTGATATCGTAACCGTTTGGTCGTGAGAGGTCTACTCATATAGTATGTCTTGGGTAACCATCTCATGGTCTACAACTTGTTTAAATTCACAGTTTTCCTTCTCCTAGATCGGTTGCCATATGAAGAATAAAAAGCCCAGTCTTTCCTACTATTTACCCATACTTGGAGAAGGAATAGTTGGTATCCATACCTTTTCTAGAGGTATCAGCGCGATGTGAAACGCAAACAGCCTGGTTCAGGGTTCGAACTCCAAAAGCTGAGTCCACTTCCCACGACGATAACTGTTAAGCAATTATGTTAATAGAAATCTCATCACGACGTGCTCTTTTCGTTGCTCTTATATAAAAAATACGTTCTTTATAATGTAGATTAGCATAATTCTTGTCTTCAAATAATGAATGATTTATGTTTGGATCGTCTCTCTCTCTCTCTCTCTTTCTCTCTCTCTCTCTCTCCCTCCCTCCCCCTCTCTCTCTTATTCACAGAAACACACACACACACACACACACACATACACTCGCTCTTGTATTTTCTTTCTTCTTGTTTCCTCTCTCTTTTCTCTGTGTTCTTTCTCTCTTTTTCTATTCCTTATTCTCTCTTTCCTTTATTCTTTTAATGCTTTCTTTTTGTGCCCACTCGAGTAACGTCTCCTGTAGCCATAATAATAGAATTTTTTATAACTCTCTTATCAAACAGGGTTTTATGATCGATAGGGGAGACTCAAAAAATGTTAACATTTCTATGGGAGTACTTTTATGATTTCAACCAGTTTTCCCTAGTTTACCATTCTTGTGAACATATTCTTAAAATATTCCACAGGTGTACTTCATGATATCAGTTCTACTTTTCTAATTAATATACGCTCATAGAAGTGTTGAATTTTTTATTGATAAACAGTGGAAGATTTAAAAAATGTGTTGGTAGGGATGATGAAGAGGTGAGAACGACTCGAAATTATCATATTATGAAGAAGGGTAAATATTTTTGATCACCTTATATATATATATATATATATATATATATATATATATATATATGTGTGTGTGTGTGTGTGTGTTGAAATGATAGATTGTGGTGAATCTGACAGTATGATAGAAATATGTAGAAGGTTTGATAAATCGAACACTTACATAGGTTTGGTAGTATCCGCGATATTTCATTCTTTATTCAAAGAATTTCTTCTGGCCAAATCATTTTCTGATGGTTGGTTTGGTTGGTTTCTTTGTTTAATGGCATATCAACTTTTTTAGGTTATTTAATGCCAAAGCCATTCTCCTAGAAGAACAGTAGTGGTGCTATTTAACCCATAGCTGGGAGGATAAGGGGGTTCCCAAGGGTATTTGCCCGAAAGTGAATGTAATAGCGCGATTGGAGTACGAACTCGCGTACTACGATTCCGCAGTCCATCGCTTTAACCATTACACCAAGAGGACACCCCCTCATTTTCTGAGTTTTTCTACATTTAAACAAATGAGGAACAGGATAAATGACGGAGAGAATAAAGGTGTAGCAAGAGGAGGGAGCGGGTTTAGAGTCAAAAGTATCAGGTTTCATTAGAGATTTTTGATTGTATGATAGTGGAAATAATTTTAGTGATCGGGGGGGGGGAGAAATAGGGAAAGAGGGGTTTCTGTATATTCTGTTTCATCGAATTTATTGACTATGAATGCAGCATATAATTGGAAAAAGAGGGAAAAAGGGAGAAAGAGAAAGTGATAAGGAAAAAATTCTCAAAAGTATGGTGGTACAAAGTGAAAAAATGTCTTTTTTATCCGTTCTCTATTTTGATATTGTTTTCGTGTAGTATAATGTCCGCCAGGTATGGTGAAATCTAATAGAAACCTAGACGTTGACCTATATGGTTTGTTTTAGAAATTATGACCGAAATGCCCTTTTCTCTCACATGTCAGAGCTCAAATACACTTTCGGTTTTTTCCGAACCACTCCAATCAAGTCCATACATTGCAAAAAATCCCGCAGATTACTAGAATCCAAAAAGTCAGAAATACAAAAAATAAGTAAAAATAAAAAAAAGCTAAATTTGTTTGTGCGTATTTACCCAACCCCTCCGTCATAGACAGTATGTGACATAAGGTTAATTTTTAAGCTGGTTTGAATTCAGAATTTTCTTTCTCCTACTCTGGTTGCCCAATCAAAACTAAATATTTCAGTCTGCACTCTCCTACCGACTATTTAGGAGAAATTAGATGGCTTCATGTCTTTCTCAAGGGGCATTACCGCGAATAGGATTTGAATTCGAGTCACCGATTCCATTTTCAACGACGATAACCATTATGCTAAGCGCAACACTACAAAATCTGTTTATATTCTTATTATCCTTTTTCCTAATTCTGAATTTTGAAAGAAGGTTAGAGTTTTGATTATTACACCGGTAATTTGCAATAGCAAAATAAAAGAAACAGGACAAAATATGACAATATTATTTTTTGTTTTATGAATGATAATTTCAGGAAAAGAATCTGAGAGAAAAAATAACCGAAGGAAAGTAAAGGAGCAAGAGATGTACCTATTCCAACGGCTTTATGGTAGCTGATGGTGGTGGATATTTTCAAACTATGGCAACAGTGTATAGTCATTTTTTGCTCAGAGGTGCCGGCAAGCCAGGACGTATGTCTGGCTAAATGAACTTTTATTCTAATCAAGAGAAGAAAAGTTGAAGGGTAAGAAATGGTCATTCTTTTGGAAAAGATTGTTTACCATTGATTTTGCAGCGAAACATAGATAAGTTGTCCACTGGTTACGTTCGGCACGTCCGACACTTGTTTAAGATCTTCGATATAAAGTGATATTTGAAATATAAGTAGAGAAATATCTGTAAATCATATGCATATTTTCTAATAAATTTAAAAAGTAAATTCCAATGATTCTATTAATAAATAATTTAATGGATTTTCATTGTCGATTGTTTGTATTTTCTTTCACACTTCCTGTTTTTCAACTTCCTGTTTTTAACTTCTTGTCCGCCAATTAAAAAAACACCACTTTTTGTGTTTTCACGTCAATCATTTTCAATTTGTAATCAAAGTGATAGCATATCAGCCTCTTCTTATTTCCTAAATAAATAAACCTTCACTTATTTTTTCTGCTAATTATAATAGGTAAAACCTAAACATCTCACAATTTTTTTCTTCTTTATCTCGAGTATCTACATACAGCGAAAGCAACGAGGGTTCAGTTTACAAGCGAATATCTTTGGTAAGTTACTGACTCACACAGCTCGTACCTGTCAACAGGCTTGAACTGGTAGTCACACCGGCACCACACCCAAATTCTGTCATTTTACAACCGGAGCATTTAACCTGTTGGCGTGATACTAATGTTTAACATGAAAACAAGATTCTTTATTGATCATCGCGGGAGGAAGGGAGTTAAGACCGATAAATGAGCAGCACGTTTCGTGAAAAGCGAGTGAAATGACATCATCAATCCTCTGGACCAATCAACCGCACGGAGAGAGAGAGAGAGAGAGAGAGAGAGAGAGAGAGAGAGAGAGAGAGATAAAAGAGAATGCTAGATAGCATAAATTAAATTCAACAAAGTTAGACCTGATCGAAAACCAAGAGTTTTCGTTCCTTATTTCAAGACAAGTTAAAATCTTCTCTGCTGGTAGAATTTTATGTTAGTAACATAGAACTACATTTCTGGGATAACCTATATGTTAATAAATATCGTCGCGAAGTCAACGTTTATGTCTTCCGGATAACCATTACAGCTTAACACGATTTTCAAAGTTTTGAATTTTTGGAAAAAATCCCTGGATAAAGTAATGGAAAAGGAATTATAACTTTGGTTTCTTGTTTGAAAGTTTTCTGATTGATGTCAACTTTATAGTGTTGAACAAAAAGATAAAAATTTGGTTTAGTTAACCTGGTGGATAATGTAAGAGTCCAGTTTAGTATTATTTTTACGTTGTAAATAGAATTTCTCGCTAAAAAAAAAAAGTTTGGGAATTTTCAAAAATTGATATGCGAAAGGCAGAATAAAATAGATAAAGAACTTAGCCTAAGGGATTCATTCGCCCCTCAGACAGCACTAACCCCCCTCATTTAAAAGATGTTGGGTCTGCTTTATTGCTTGATGCCTGAGGTGTCCTTAAAGGAAGAATACTGATAGAGTTAAACAGTCTTTTTAAGAAACTTATATCGGTGAAGCAAAGTAAATAGTAAACTTTTAGATCTCATTTATAACCACCAACAATTTGGTTGCTATAGGTCTAGCCGTCTCTGAGTGATGCGATGAGAGACAGACGGACAAGAATTATATTCTTAATCACTTAAGCAGCAACGGTCATAACCAGTTAATCTATTTTTTTCCTTATTGTGTTGATGATTTCAAAGACACAAAGAAATAATTCTATTGTCCCCTCTTTCCCCGCAAAAAAATGATCATAACTGGAATGTTAATGACTCTCACCAAAGTTTGACAAGGCACGTGCAATGTTTATTTGAATAGAGGTTGTCACGTCTACATTACGGCTATTCTTTAATCTATTTATATATTTATTTTTGCTTTTTCGTATGTTTTAATGATCCTATAGGGTCATAAATGGAAACTTAAACCTTTCAGCATTCAGGTGAATACTCTTCTTTTGTTTCCTTGCTGATACAATGCATCATATGAGTATCACTGGTTTTATGACTGAAGTTTGATAGATTAGTATTTTTTGTCTTGACGACTTCAAGACTTTCATCTTCAAGACAATTCTTGTAAATGCTGTACAAGTTTGCAATTTTAATACAGGACTTTTGATTACAGTCACAATGCTCTGAAGTGTCTTATCAATCTATTCTTAAGGTCACTCAATATTTTACTGACAGTCTCAAAAAATATCTGTTGCGTGAAGCTAATTAATGCAGAAGTGGCTTGCTGGTATGACTAATATCAACATTTTAAAAGATGATTAAAATAATCCCACTTGGAAGAAAGTTAGATTCTGAAATGAATATCGGTATTTGCAAAACTTCAGAACATGGCCACAAATATGGTCTTTCCTGTGTAGATCGAACCCACTATACTTAGCAGTTTTATCTGGCTAACTAACACTGCCATAGCGGAGTATTACATTTCAAGTTGATTTTTTAAATACGAAATAAGGAGTTGTAGATTGGCGTAACGGTCATAGGCACCGAAATCGGAGTTGGCGAAACTTGTTTAAATTTAGGTTGAATCAGTTTTCGTTCTCGAATATTCTTTAGAAATTTCCTCGCAGGTTTGAGCAAAATAAAAGCGCAGATTAATCGCACTAGTCTTTGTAGATGACAATCAGTCCATGAGTTGGACGACTGTAAATTAAAACTGTGAAGAAGACAAGAGAAAACCACTCTACTATTTCTTCCTAGAGCACTCAAGAGAAATCCGTTTATTGATCAAGAAAACTGTGGAGAGTCATAAGAGTCTGAAAATTCTGAAAATTGATATAGCGCTCATAACCCCGGAAAGGAATGAATCCAACTATTCTCTCTCCAGCTAAGAGTAAAATAGTATGGGAAGACTAAGCACTTTAACTTTGGTATGGAAACTAATCTAGTAGAAAAACTCTGAATTCAAACCAGTTGATGACCCGAAGAGGGATGAGTTCTGCCTGGCAATTCGTTTCAAAGACATGAGTAGTGTTACTACGACCAAACCAGGTTACGGGACAAGAGAGAGAGAGAGAGAGAGAGAGAGAGAGAGAGAGAGAGAGAGAGAGAGAGAGAGAGAGAGAGAGAACTAAATAATAATCGTATACGAACATGTATGTATCTATCAAGCTTAAAGTATCACACAAATCAATTTTTATTATATAAAAACTTAATTTTCTTTTAAACCAAAAAAAAAAAAAAAAAAAAAAAGAAAAAAACCCGGAATTTTTTAAAAACTCCGCGAGGAACATTCATTATACAAGAAAACGGATATTATTCAGAACTATTTATTACTAAAATCTACAATACTGAAACTCTGCAACCAAGAAAAAATCAAGTTTGGTTTGGAAATATATTTAACGCGTAGAATTTTGCGCACAGACGTACTTATTTTGGGGCTGTTCATATTTTGGTTACAGATTTTCACTGCTCTAAAGTTTGGTTATAGATAATACTTAATAATGTCTGTTTCACTAGAAATGATAGAAGAAAATTTTTATAAAAAAATTGCCATGATAAACTTATTTATGGGGGATCATTTATCAAGAAAAACCTCATTATATTTGCATGTATAAAAGTATGTGTAGCCTAATTTTTTCAAAAATTAGAGCAGTGCATTTAAAATGATTCAACTTAGAAGATAAATCAAATTCCAGTCCGTTTTGCAACAGAATCATTACAAGGATAGCGTTCGTGATGAACATCCTAATCATCCTAATCCGTGATGTAACAAAGATATTTTCAAAATACAAATATGAACCATTCCCTCCTTCCAAAACAGAAGGATCCATATCATCAGGGACTAAAATGGAGGTGAACTTCTTGAACCAGAAACCATGTATTCCTCATGGCCTGGCGTTTTCCAGTTTGATACCCTTTTAAGTGTCGTTTTGAGTAAATCAGTGTGTATTTCAGTGTGTATTATTATCATTATTATTATTATTATTTGATTATATTTTACCGCGGGAAAATTAATATATTGTAATGAAGATTGGATTATAATAATCCAGTAAAAGAAAACAGTTTCGCCACAGCATAATCTATTTACACTTTATCAAATTATGCCGCCTATGAAAGTTTTTGGCTGTGGGGATTATTAAAACTTTAGATACTAGAGAAATTCTGAATCTTGAGGACGGTGATAGTTTTTTTTTTCTTCTGTACAAAAAGAAATGTCGGAGTTCTTTGTTTAGTTGTTGACAACTGACACAAACGGCAGTTATTTTGTCGTCAGAATTTTACATAATGTATGAATACACACGTGCATGCATTCAATTTTGTATGTATCAATCACACACACACACACACACACACACACACACACACACACACACACACACACACACACACACACACAATATATATATATATATATATATATACTATATATATACACAAATATATATATATATATATATATATATATATATATATATATATATATATATATATATATATTTGCTTTTATAATATCAGAAATTCGATGTCATATATTTTTAAAAAATTGTGGAGTTATCATGACAACAGAATTTGCCCGAGGCAGATCTACCGGCGCGTAACAGTTTGATTTTATGCAGAGAACACAGAAAATACACTCTGATTTTAGGCAGAAATGCTGATCAATCTAAAGACGAAAAAAAAAAAATAAATAAAAAAATAAAAAAATGAAGAATAAAAAAATTAAAAATCCCCAAACTAATTTATTGATTGATTTTAACAGCATTTCATCCTATCAAGGATTTATTTTCTGTCAAAAGATTTGGGTTCTTTAATTCTGTCTGAAGAATTGGGTTCTTTCATTTATTTTCTGTCTAAAGGTTTGGGTTCTTTCATTCTGAAGAATTGGGTTCTTTCATTTATTTTCTGTCTAAAGGTTTTGGTTCTTTCATTCTGTCTAAAGAATTGGGTTCTTTCATTTTTTTGTGTAGTTGTTTCTTAAAAGGTTTCTTTTTCTTTTTGCACACGGTTCTATTGAATATACTCGTAAATCATTTTTTTTAAAAGCATTTAAATCATTTGACCCATAGATGGGATCCTAACAGTCACTACTACTCCGGATCAGAGTGGACTTGAGAATAATGGCTATGAAGGGGTACTCAACACTTCCTAGATCTCCAGAACTGGAGCCTCACCATCACATTCAGTTTAGTGTCCTACTTCGGACACACCCCTTTTAAGAGGGTGTCTTACTCCCCCTCCGGCTGGAGATACAGTCAGTGTATTCTAAACCCCACTGAAGCTGAATTTTTATTATTTGTTAAACTTTTTACATGGACAAGAAAATATGTCTGTAAGTTCTATGCACCGTTCTTTTATTTTATTGTTATTCATAAAGGGTTACTCGTCGTAGGGCGGTTTTCAGCAAGGTATTACTTTTGAGTTAAGTTATTATTATGCACTCCATTATTGTCATCTTCTGTCAGACAAGACCCAATTTAACTAATAAACTAATTATCCCAGATTTTGCAACTACGTATAGATATGATTACGAGACTGCGTGCAATAATAATCTTCTACAAGTTTTGTTTTTAGTTGTTTCTCTGGTGCTTGAAATAAAGATGACAGGTGCCTTGGTTGCAGCCGGCACAAACACTGTTAAGTAAATCGGGGTACATAGCCAACTTGGTAATAATAAACTTACACCAGCCAAGTTTAGAAACTTTTACCTATATAAATACTAGATCACTTTTTCGAAGGTATTTTCAATTCCTATAGCGACACAAGTGTTGAGAAGTGGCATGTAAGAAGATTGTGATGCACCCATATTCTGTTCACTAATGGGTGTATTGTATTTCCACTAACTAGTTCTGGAAATAATATTTCTGAACTAGAACACAACTGCTTCGGCAAACATGCAAGCCACTCTCTCTGTATATATCTTGAACGTCAGGCGATTCATAGGTAATATACATAACGTATAACTTATAAAATATCCTTGTTTATTCGTACAGTCAAAAATGTCGGAAATATTTGCTATTTAGTTGCATTTTTATCTAAAACATCATGTTACGAGGATCATTAAATAAGTTTCCAGACCTTTTTTCGTATGGGCACTTTTATTGATAGTACACACATGAAACTCTTGTCCCCTTCGAAGTAATCTCCTCCAGCTGCAATGCACTTGTTCTACCGTTCCAACAACTTCTGGAAGGCCCCATGGAAGTCCTCTTGTGTGAGCGTGTCAATGACCTTCGTCACAGCCTCTTTCATCTCCTCAATTGTCTCATAACGACAGCCCCTGAGCTTAGGAAATAACCAAAAGTCACCGGGAGCAAGGTCTGGACTATACGGACGGTGAGGAAATGTCTTGATGCCCATGTTGGTCAAATAGTCTGTGACAAGGATGGAGTTGTGGACTGGTGCATTGTGCTGGTGGAAATGCCACTGACCCGATTTGAAGAGTGCTTGCCTCTTCTGACGGAATCTCTTCCTGAACTCCCTTAAAACCTCAACATAGTAACCCTAACCCTTTGGCCAATCAACTCTGGTCTATTGACTTCCTTACTCATCATCCCTCACAGACTGCCTGCCTTCCTTGAATCTCTTATGCCACTCAAAAACTGATTCTTGATTCATGCAAGATGGTCGAAAAGCAGTCTGAAGCATTCCATACGTTTCTGTGGCATTTTTTCCAAGTTTAAAACAGAATTTTATTGCATATCGTTCTACTAAAATGTCCGATTTTAGTTTTGAAATTCACCAGCTGTGACAATCAGGCTTTGGTAGAGTGTATTCCAATTGCTGCTGTAGCTGTTGATTTGAAACTGAAATCATAAAAATTGTTCAGTCATTTCATAAGATGTATAGCAATAACATACTGAATTTTCAAGAGTCTACGACCATTTTAAATGCCTGTACAAAAAAGTCTGGAACCTTATTGAAGGCACCACGTACTTTGCATTTTTCTGTTTACGTTCAATACGTTCTGAATATAGAATTAAAAGGTAAAATTATGAAAACAATAAAGTAATATAAAGCTGTAAGTCCAGTAGACAAAATACATACATACATACATACATACATACATACTTTGTCTTAACTCAAATATAGATGCACTCTTTATTCATAAATATTGGGCACTCTTTATTCATAAATAGAGCAAACTCTGTCTCTCTCTGTATATATATATATATATATATATATATATATATAGAGAGAGAGTTTGCTCTATTTATGAAATAGTATATATATATATATATATATATATATATATATATATATATATATATATATATATATATATTCTACTTTTGGCACAATATTTCTTGGATACACAAGTATGCACATCTATTGGGTTCTCAGATTGGAAAACAGTTCTGCCGCCCAAAATTATCAAATAACATTCTATCATTTGCATGATTATACAATTTTATTTATCAAATCAACACGAAATTATATTTATACATCATCATTATATAATACCTTGTGTTACCATTGTGAAACCAGGTCACGCGACCGACACACACATATTGTTTTTCATATACAAATATTTTTGCTTTGTGTCTCTTCCTTAGGAACTTAGCCTAGAATGTGTTATTCATTTTCAGCTACACCATAAATTGCGCAGAGAATAAATTCTACCGAATTGCATCCAATTTTTGTAGATGCAATTTTTGACACAACGCCAACGCTTGAAACGCAGTTTTGTCGAAATGAGTTTGAAAATCAGTAAATATCTTTTAAACTCTCAGCTGCAATCCATTTTATGAATATATTTTCAAAGGCTCGCACAAGATTCTCACTTTCTTCTCACAAGTCCCGTCGTGCCAATAAGGGGGCCACATTTGCAAGAAAACTTAGCACAGGGAAAAGGCATATATTCAGTTTTCTAGTTTGAAACAAGAGAAAATTGTTGCGGGTAAAAAAAAAAAAAATAAATGATTTCATTCTTTCTCGAATTATTTGAATTTGCTTGATGTGTTCAACAATTTGTTTGAAATGTTCATTTACGGAAAAATTGAAAAGATTATAACAGAAATTAGATTATTAACAAATTTATTTCTATAAATCATATAAAGTTCACGTAAACCTGAAAAAGGTCGTTTACCAAAAAAGAAAAAATGGCCTGAAAAATTTTGCACATATCTAGTTTTTGTATGTGGCAAACAAATTCCATTTATATTATGTGTTCGTGATTTTATTGGGAAAAGAGAGTAAGAGCCAAAAC
Organism: Sepioteuthis lessoniana; assembly: GCA_963585895.1. Lineage (NCBI taxonomy): Eukaryota > Metazoa > Mollusca > Cephalopoda > Myopsida > Loliginidae > Sepioteuthis > Sepioteuthis lessoniana. The sequence continues at coordinate 123,736 of CAUZXS010000061.1, read as the reverse complement.
TAACGTTGTAAAATGGATTTGTCCGACGCTAAAGTTAATTGAAAGGTCTGTCGCGAAATTCATTAAAAGCAGACGACGTCGAAAGTTTATCACTGGAAATTTAAAGTGAAAAGTCAAAAAGAAAGCTAAAAATGAAAAAAAAAATGTGCATTTTTTTACTTCAATTTTGAAACAACAAAAAGAAGTGAAAATGAGTAAATCGTTTTACAATACGAGCTATCGGTATGCCAAAAAAAAAACCAACCGATAATTGATTGTTAAAACTAAATACGTGAGTTCATAAAAATCATTGAATCGAATAGGAACAGAGATTAACTGAGAAGTGTTTCTTAATTAGAATTTTGATTGAATGTTAATTCATTTTTTGTTTTAAGCTTTGAATAATATTCCAAGTTTGTTGGCATTTTGATTTTTTTCTATATTTTAAACTTAATTCAATGACCTTTTATTTCATCTTAATATATTTTAACGTCTGCTGGAAAGATACAGAAAAATGTTTTAGTAATGTTGTATATTACGGTTTAGTAGTTTGTTAATATTTACTCTTTTTGTGATAACATTTTTGTCATTTTGGTTAATCTTCCTCGCCTAAACTAGTAGCATTAAAAACAATAACTTTGCGAATTCCAATCTGAATACTTCATGGAATGTTTTTAATTCATTGTGTAAATTTCAAATTTCATACGTTACAGTCTTTATTGCAATGACTTAATTAACAACGCAAAAATACAGTAAGAACGTGAATTCAAACTTATGAGCAAAAATTTAGATCAGCACTTTTTAACCTGGTGTAAATTTATCTCATTGGGTAAGTTTTTTAGTTTTAAGAGGTAAACTTTAATATAGACGAAGTAGAAAGTACATATTCTGATTAGAAAAAGTCTGTTTCTTTAATACAAACAATTAGATCGAATCAAATAATCAAAATTATATTTCCTTTTACTGATGTTGAAGCAATATATTATTGCCCTCATGGAAAACTTGTGGGGTAATTTTAAATTGTATTTGGATTCTTTGGACATTTAACGTGGTCAACGAGCTGAGTGAATGATGCCCGTGAAGAAATCCAATATGAGTCCCTGAAATTGACATACTCTATTCAGCTGCAAAATTCTTATTCACAACATCGAAGATTTTGGGATCAGTCTGCAGTGATGTTACCCATGACTTAATTGCAATGCATTGAAAATCCATATCCCATTTTCCTTCAACGTATCTATGTGAGACCGGGTTTTAGCTTTGCTTATCATACGAAATCCTCTTAACGTCTGATCAGCATTGCTCGCTGTCTTCTACTGACATTGATAAGCCTGTTCCTAAAAACAAACCCAGCCAACATACCTAGTGCTTGCTGATTTTATTAATAAAGTTAGTCATAGGTTGTTTACTTAACTGTGTTATAACTTTAAACCTATTTTAAGGAAGGAGTAAATCTGGATGAATGAACTTGTTGAAAGGGCTAATGATACGAAGAACGTTCAGAAATCGCCGATTTAAACCGTCCATACATTTATACGCCTGCAAAGGTCTCCAGTCTCGTTACTGGTGCAGATAACTTTCAGAAATGAAATCTATATTTATGTACAAAACAAATCTAAAGTTGCAAATACCAACAAAATAATTAGAAACGAAGTAGGCTGAAGAATCTACCGGCCGAAACTTTATAACAGAAACAACAAAGACGAAAAAACGAGTACGAATTATTTGTGGAACGCTGAAAACAATTTCAGGATTTCATATACCATTTAGGTAAACAGCTACATTAATTCTTTTTTTACTGATCAAAGTGTTGACTCAGTGACATTCCTTTCAAAAGTGCACTTCCCTAGTCTCTTCATTTTCTGGAGACAGTGCTCAAATCCTGATAAAGATCAAGTTTTGAAGGTCCTAACCCTCCGGCGGTTTAGTGCTAAACAATCTTCTAAAGAAGTATTGCCTTATTCCACGTGGACTTCACCAGATACTATTTGGCTTTCAGTATCAATAGACTGATTTTAGGGTCAAGATCTACTTTCAAATACCAGTTTTCATAGCAACCATATTTTTCTACCAGAACCCCCCACCAAAAAAAAAAAAAAAAAAACAAAAAACAACAAAAAACAACAAAAAACAAGATAATGTGAATGCTGTGGACAGTTTGATCAAGCAGGTTAAATACCAACATCTGAAAAAATATATCTATCTATTTTTTGTTATTTCTAATCTCTTGCGCGTGTCAGGACCTAATAAATTTTAGCTTCGATCTAGTCTGATGATTATAAAATGTGTCTTCATACAAACTTTCGCCTTAATCCACTAAAACTTATTTCTCATATTTTAGAACTTGCCTTATTATATGAGAACGTAAATTGAGATTGAACCAGGGCAAGTCACACTGACTTTCGTGCAAGTTTTCACAGAAATTTCAGTCTTAAGGATTATTAACAACGTTATTAAACAGGAAACAGGCTACTAGGGAGCAGATAACATTTCTGGGTAGATTAAATTTGTGCAACTATTTTTTGCTTGAGTATTTCTTCCTTTGGATGGGATTATAGGCATCACCAACTTGACACTGCGTAAAAACTTACACATAGTCCCAACATTTTTCTAAAACGATTTTTGTATACTAATCTGAAATATTAGTGAAATAATTGAATTTGGTATTGTTTTATTATCGTAACTACATTAATAATTGTCCGAATTTGTTTGCCCGTCCTCTTTAGAAAGTCAAAAGGTTTGATGTAGAACTACGAAATTTGGTAGGCCTATTTACTGGACTCAAGAGAAGGTTTTAATGTTAAAATTTTTCCCCTGGCTCTCTTCGAGATGATCAAAGCCGTTTTGCCGCAAGAAGAAACTGATCGTACAAAATCTAAATTTCCAAACTTAAAAGAAAGAAAGAATTATTTGTCTTTTTAAAAAAAATTATTCACGTTTCATTGAATATTGCTTGTTAGGTTTATAGATAGTTCTCCAATTTGAAGTTGTAAAAGACTTTTCAGGACTTTTTCTATCCAGCAGTTTCACATAATTTGACTGGAAGAAACACAAACCAGCTCAGCATCTGTACTTAAGGAATTATTTTACTGTCATTATAACTAGCTGCTATCCAAGTCCTGATAGCCAAGTCAGCTGAGAGGGAGGGTGCTGTAGAATACACCGACTGCATCTCTGCAAAGGGATAAGACCTCCCCCACCAGCAAGTGTCCTGGTTACGACACTAACCCGTCTGATGGTGAGGCTCCAATAATGCTAAAGATTTGGGGAATGTTGAGTACCCCTTCATTGCCATCGCTCCAAGGTCTACACTGATCCGGAGTTGTAGCACCTGAAAGTGCCCTATCTGTAGGTCAAATAGAATTATTTGACATTTAAATGGACGGCAAACAAATGATTTAAACTAACTTGAATTGGTTGAAATTGAACTGTTTGATAATTTAACTCTGTGTAATAAAAGGACTTATATTTAATTGAATTGTTAGTGATACATCACAATACTTGGAATCATTTAACTTTGTTGACTTATGTTTACAAATCCTATATATCTAATATATATGTATAAAGAGGATTTGGCTTTAAATAACCTACAATGGTTGATATGATATAAAACTAAACCAAACCAAACCAAACCCTGATCTCTTTCCCAACATAGATAAGTACTACCGCTTGTTTAGTTATATTTGTTTTGTTGTACTTGGGTACTAAGTGTCAATCATGGATATGTAGCGAAATGATTAATGATTCTAAACTCAAAGCTACTGTATCTTATATAAATGATGAAAGAACCAAAACGATAAGAAAAGAAACCTGGCTTCACTCTGCAAATTATAATTGTCATCGTGTTAGATTTTCTTTCGTTTAATTTTATGTGAACTGTCGTTCCGTACTTAGAGTGTTCTATTTAGAAATCACTTGAAAAGGAATTGATTTGATTTGATCAACAATAAATTTTTTGATCTCTCGTTAAGGAGCGAAAACATGACATACATTATGACTAGACAGCTACAGTAAGAGATGGGCGAAGGATTGTTAATGATTGATTTATTTTAACGGCACGTCAACACATTTGGGGTTGTTTTATACTTAGAGGTTAGGGAATTTTTTGTTTAGTTGTTTTGTAAGAGTCTTTTTTGTACACGGTCTAATCGAATACAAATTATTTTCAAACAGATCTATTTGAGCCATAGATTAGATCCTAACAGGTACTACTACTCCTGGCCAGGATAAAAGATTATTAAGTTGATTTGAAATCTGATAAGGTGGTTCAGCACAGTCATCTATTTGGCCACCATTCTTTAAAGAGATTACAAAATATTTCCTAAAAATATGAAAATTCTTCGAAGATGGTATATCATCAATTTGATAAAATTGTATGACTCATTCACTAACACCGTATATATAGGATAAGAAAAGAATAGGGCACCTTCAAATAAATGAATTTGATCTTCACCGGGCGCTTTATGATTGTGGTATTCAGAATAATCTTGGCCTAGTAATCACATACAATAATAGAAATTGAAAATAAGGTGAAAGTTATATACTTACTTAAAAGCTACTTTTGGTGGCCATTAAGTCACATCATATTTACAGAATTTAGATTATAGATAACTACGAATAAATAAACAAGAAGAAGTACTGTCTAATTATCATTAAATAGTAATCATGAAATTGACTTCTAATAGTAGATAGTAATCACCTGGAAGCCATATTGCTGCAAGGCAGAATTAATCGAACAGAATTTAAATTTTCATACTTCAAAGTATTTTTATCCTTTGAAGCAACGAATTATTTCTCTTACAAAAATGATAATTCATATTTAATTTATCTAATTATTAATTACTAATCAGGTGTATACCTATTTCTTCAAGTTTAAACAAAAAACTAAAACGTTTAAATCAATAAATCTCTTTAATAAAAAAAAAAAAATTTCTTTACAAAACTTCATGAAATTTTTCGAAAAACAATGTAAACTTCATAATATAATATAAAAATATAATTGGTAGATCTCTTCTGTGACTTGGATTTCTGTTTGTAGCCATTCAGAGTCAATCTTCAATTAACAATGAAAACTATTTAAAAAAAAATTAGCTATCTGCTCTCTTACTTGACGAAGACAGGTACTTCAGCTTTTTTTCTATGTAAGGTTGTGTAGAAAACAATGACAGATAAAGCTTATCGATATCTACCAAGCTTATTGGGCCGTAAAAGACCACAGTTATGAGGCATCCAAATAGGATTGAACTCTTTACAAAGGTTGACTAGACTAATTTGGAGCTCTACAGTCAAGTTTCCGAAATAGTTGGGTCTTTAAAAAGAGTCAGGATTTATCATTTAGATTAGTCAAATCTTTTAATTATGAGCTGCAACAAGACTGAAAACCACCAATTTATCGGCAGCTATGATAAGTTGCCAAATATCGCCTGGTTAGTGCATAATTACCGTTGGTAATTTTTCTCTCTTTGATAATGGACGTTTGATAATCCTGCCTTTGATCCTCATCGACCAAACATTGAATCCGAACCAATTTCCCGTCGCTTTCTATTGGATAAGAGTTGATGCTTAAGCGTTGCTGGTAGGAAAAAGGTGGCAAGTTTGAAGATGTTTGAAAAAATCAACTGCCATTCAATCATTCTATCGTTATTACTGCATTCGATTATGTAAAAAGAAATGTTGATAAAGACGTCAGAAACTGAGGAATTTGTTTTAACTTTCACAACAATCTGCTTTTTTAAGAATTTTAAAAGGATAGGTGTTCTTGTAGCAACCCGAAAAACCAACGGTAACCATTTTTAAAACCATCTGCAACCATCCGAAAAACTAATGGTAAACTTCCAGTAAAATCAACGGTAACCATCCGTAAAATCAGTGCCCCCCTTGAAATCAAAAGTAACCCTCTGTAAAATAAATGGTAGTAACTCTTAAATCAACGGTAAACCCTACAAAAACCAATGATACCCACTGTAAAAACAAAACAAAACAAAACAAAATAAAAAATAAAAAAAGCAGTTATTAGTGCAAAAATAAACCTCCCGTAAAACCAACGGTATCTCTCTGCCATAGAACAATGAGTAAAAATCATGTTGAAAAAAAAAAAAAAAAGATCATTCGGCCAATGTAACGGTAGAACTGCCCAATAATTCTCTCGAGGAATGTATAAAAAGTATCTTGGATCCGATGGAGATGAAACATGTTATGGTAACCCAAGTTAGCATAATACCCGTCATAAATGACGGGATTATTTACTAATGGATTGACACTTCGGTTTAGAGTCAGAGTTTTACTTTGGGTATCTGTTCCTTTTTCGTTGTATTCTCATCTTCAAATCGGATATCACAAAAATCAAATCGAGTCTGATTTAGGAGATCCTAATGCTGAGGCAGTATCTCTTGATTAATAAGGCTCAGAGTGTTCTGATACGGAGACTGGACAGCAATTTTAATCCTTGCCCAAAAATATGTGCATGGGTCCATACATTAAACCGACTTTGTATCAAATTTGCCTCCTTAGATTGGCGAATCAATACAAAGACCAGAGAGTAGCATCTGAGTATTCTGCGAAAATGCGACACGCAACAAGAAACATTTATAATATTGTGACTTTTTTTCCTTTCAATTTGTTTTCTTTTTCTTTTCTTTTTTTCCATGACTTTTGTCACGCTAAACTTGTGACATATCCCTTTCGCTAACTTTCAGTTGCGAGAATAGCGTTGTAAAATTAACTAGGAAACATGAAGTTAAGAAGAATACGCTCATATATTACAATCATCTTAGGTCACCAAAAAGCAAAGATATTCTGGGTCTAGGCAGAAATAAATAATTATGTAGATTACATATATATATATATATATATATATATATATATATAGAGAGAGAGAGAGAGAGAGAGAGAGAGAAAGAGAGATATTTATGTAGGAAGAGAATTTTGATAAATAATAAAACCTAGAATTACTTTATATATATATATATATATATATATATATATATATATATATAGAGAGAGAGAGAGAGAGAGAGAGAGAAAGAGAGATATTTATGTAGGAAGAGAATTTTGATAAATAATAAAACCTAGAATTACTTTATATATATATATATATATATATATATATATATATAGAGAGAGAGAGAGAGAGAGAGAAAGAGAGATATTTATGTAGGAAGAGAATTTTGATAAATAATAAAACCTAGAATTACTTATATATATATATATATATATATATATATATATATATATATATATAGAGAGAGAGAGAGAGAGAGAAAGAGAGATATTTATGTAGGAACAGAATTTTGATAAATAATAAAACCTAGAATTACTTTATATATATATATATATATATAGAGAGAGAGAGAGAGAGAGAAAGAGAGATATTTATGTAGGAAGAGAATTTTGATAAATAATAAAACCTAGAATTACTTTATATATATATATATATATATAGAGAGAGAGAGAGAGAGAGAGAGAAAGAGAGATATTTATGTAGGAAGAGAATTTTGATAAATAATAAAACCTAGAATTACTTTATATATATATATATATATATATATATAGAGAGAGAGAGAGAGAAAGAGAGATATTTATGTAGGAAGAGAATTTTGATAAATAATAAAACCTAGAATTACTTTATATATATATATATATATATATATATATATATATATATATATATCGTAGCCGCCCCTAGCAACTCAAAAACATATTATCTTCGGTCAAAGGAACGCTGAGTCAACTGTAATGTCGATATTTGTCGCTGCCTCCCACCAGACTGGACTTGACACAAGGTCAATGACCCCAAGGTCGCTTAAAGTGGAGATTAGGGGAGGTCGGGCACCAGCCGAGGCCTGGGCCCTGATGACTATGATGCATCTAGCCCACCTGAAGGTGGCCCAGCCGAAATTGGGGGCCTTACGGCCTCAAGTCTGCCTTTGCTGGACAGGGCCCACTGGCGAACCAGCAGGGCGAGCCTAGGGTCACGCAAGTTCGAGTCAACTGTAATGTCGATTGTTAAACGTAATCCCTAATGTTGAAATTGATTAATTCTATTTGTCATTTCGAAATTAGATCTTAACATTTTACTTAAACACATCGTATTTAAAAGCTCCTCTTTGTAGTAAAATAAGTTATTTCTTGAAGTTCCTTTTAAAAGATGTTTGTTGACAGCACCGAATATTTCCCGCCGAGATCATTTCTGTAGCTGCTCTTTTCCCTTATAAAACCATCTACTAAACCTAGACATTTAGCTTGGTTTGTTTGTGGCCGCGGGGCTACAGGATCAAAGTGTGGCACGACCTTCGCATATTCGATCTACTCGCTTTGATTCCTTCCGCGCCGGCTTTTTCGGCTGAACTTCATGTTCGCTTTCGATCCCGTACATTCGGTCGATTCTAACCTGGTAGATAAAAGTTCTAGCTTTGGCCGAATGTTTGAAGCCACTTCGTGATCCGGTCCTTCGGTCGATCCAGCCTGGTGGCTTAAAAAGTTACAAGTCCACTGCCTGAACTCGTTCGCCTGCTTTGGCTTGTAGCGACCGCGTTCTTTCGTGGTGATCTTACCTGTGAGCCAACCCTGTACCAGCACACGGCCTGGTATGCACTAGCTTACAGCGATCCCGTCCATTCGCGGTATAGATCCTACCTTAAGTGAATACGTTTTAGTCTCGCTACCGAACCTGTCCTCCACGGACTCCGTTCACAGCTGCAGCTAATCCCGATCTCTGACGCAGTACCTACTGATACTAATGATGACCCTTTCCAGCCAGCAGCTGAACCCGGTTTCCTTCGACTTCGTTCCTGCCTTCGCTGACGACTTTTCCTGTCCGCAGTAGAACTCGATTTTCTTTCGACCACGTTCCTGTCTCCACTGTCGAAACTCCAGGTATCACCGTCTACCCGACGACCAGCCATGTCGAATTCATCTACCATGGTCTACCCGGTGACCTGTCACTCAGACTCCGTTTACACCATCGGCTTTCTTTCAGCCATTCCAATCCTCAACACCGCTGTGATGCAACATCTGTGATTCTACACTGATTTCATCTTTCGTGTACGATTCACTTAATAAAGGCTTGTTATTTTTAATCTTATCGTCCTTGTTCGTGTCATATGTCTAGTGCTATGCTAATCTCCTTTCTATATATATATTTACGTACGTTTGTGGGATTAACGCCATCTCGTGTCACCCGGTCTCACAACATGTGTGTGTGTGTGCCGATTGAGAAAGAGAGGGGAGAGATGTCACACGAACAGTTTTTATTCGTATTTTTATAGAATTTACTAAGTTTTGTTTAGTCTGGTACACAGTACCAATTGATCATAAGTGGTCACCCATCTAAGTACTGGTCAGGCTCGTCCATGCTTAATTTTAGCTATTAGAAGGGAAGCGGTACTTTAAAACCGTAAAACCACACAAGTATTTTTCTGAAATATAACTTGCTCAACTAATACAGAAATAACTTAATGGACAATTAATAAACTTGTTGGTGTTATAGGAAAACAAAATTGTTTAGAAATAATGGATCAGATCAATAGAAAAATGATTCTATTTACCAACCTCTCCGCTCGGGCAGGATATGACACAAGGTCAATTTTTAAGCGGATTTTAACAGGTTTGAATTCAGAGTTTTCCTTTTCCTGGACTAGTTGCCTCACCAAGGTTGAAAAAACCAGTCTGTCCTACTATTTACCCACTGCTGGAGGGAGAATAATTGGATTCATACCTTTCCCAAGGATATTAGTGCTATGTGAAAATGCAATCAGTCTCGTCCAAGATTTGAACTCGTGTCGCCGTGTCCATTTCCTACGACGATAACCATTACACCACGGGCACCTTAATTGAAAAATAATACATCTCATTTAAAACAAGATAAATCAATATTGATTTACTTGATGAATTATTCATCATCATCATCATATCGCGCTGGTAGCACGGATATCCCTGACCCTCTCTCGCCACTCCTCCCTATCGTTCATCGCCCTAGGTAGGTCTTCAGGACAACATCCCGTATCCTCACATAGCTGCTGAATGTATGTTCGTGCTGGTCATCCTGCTTTTGCACGGCCATGTGTGGGGGTGCTTATTGTTAAAGAATATTGATTAATGATGAAAAACAACTCATGCATACACCTTAGAGAGATGTGCTTACTGTATCTACACATAATACACATAATATATAAGTAGAACTTATGCATTAGTCGATCATTCATTTATAGTCACGAAATCATTTATTTTGGGGATTCATTTTTGAATCCAAGGGTTGTTTTTGTCCTTCTCGTATTATGTTTGAATCTTTCAAAATTATTATACATAAATAAGTCGACATCAATTTTTGGCTTAAAAATCATGCCTTCCAAATTCGACCAATACACGGCAATTACGCGCATTCACAGGACAATAATTGAGTGCGCAGAAATCAAACGCGTATATAAGCAGCAGTGAACATGATGAAACATATACAGGTACATAAATACATACAAACATACATACAAACGTACATACATACATACATACATATTTAAAAAGAAACAATAAAATGTTGATAAGATTATTTGAAGTTCGCAATCATTAAAAGAAATATTTTGGAAAATACATAGAAAAAAAGTTTCTTTCAAGTTATAGATGTCCGTCTGAGCGGAAGGGAAAAAAACTCACTTGAAGTGATATGCGTAGAAAGCAAGAACACATCTGAACTGATTTTCTTAAAATATGAAATTTAGTTACAGGTATTTCATTTTTAGTTTTGAAATACGAAGATAAATTGCCCAAATAAATTTGTATAAGCTAAAGATTTTATAAAACAGTGTAAACTTACGAAGAAATGGATGAAAAAATGTGATCGAAAGTAAAATGTGTAAAGTCTTGAAAACAAATTTCTATATCTACCTCTGTCCCATAATTGTTGTTTCACTTGTATATTTCATACACGAATAACTATTATGGGACATAAATAATAATAATAATAATAATAATAATAATAATAATAATAATAATAATAATAATAATAATAAACTCCTATGGGACTTTAACATACAAACGGATCACCTAATCCCGGCCAGAAGACCAGATTTAATAATAATCAACAAAAAAAAAAAAAAGAAGAGAACTTGCAAAATAGTCGACTTTGCTGTCCCGGCTGACCACAGAATAAAACTGAAAGAATGTGAAAAGAGGGATAAGTACCTCGACCTTGCTAGGGAATTGAAAAAACTGTGGAACATGCAGGTGACAATTATACCAATTGTAATTGGTGCGTTTAGAACAGTAACTAAAGGATTGCTAAAGGGACTAGAGGACTTGGAAGTTGGCGGACGAGTGGAGACCATCCAAACGACAGCATTGTTGAGAACGGCCAGAATACTAAAAAGAGTCCTGGAGACTTGAGGAGACTTGCTGTCACTCAGACTCACTTGAAAAACCCATCGGCTAACGCTGATGTGAAAAGCTCTAATGAGTAAATAATAATAATAATAATAATAATAATACGAAAAATTCTAATGAGTAAATAATAATAATAATAATGATAAGCACCTGTCCTGGAGAATGACACGCAAAAACACCAACGGGACTTTGACGTACAAACGGACCACCTAATCTTGGTCATGGAATAATCAACAAAAAAAAAAAAAAAAAAAAAAGAAAAAGAAAAAGAAAAAAGAGAACTTGCAAAATTGTGAATTTTGCTGTATCGGCTGACCACAATAAAATTGAAGGAAAGTGAAAAGTAGGATAAGTACCTCGACCTCGCTAGGGAATTGAAAAAAGTATGGAACATGAAGGTGACAATTATACTAATAGTGATTGGTGCTTTTGGTACAGTCACCAAAGGATTATTAAAGGGACTGGAGGACTTGGAGGTTGGGAGGGCGAAGGAGACCATCCAAACTACAACATTATTGAGAACCGTCAGAATACTGAGAAGAGTCCTGGAGACTTGGGGAGACTTGCTGTCTCTCAAACTCCAGTGAAAGACCATCAGCTAAATGTGATGTGAAAGAGTAAATGATAATCATAAAGTATTCTGATAAATCTCATTAATATTCATAAAGAGAAACTATCAAGTTATATTTGTAAAAGCTTTTCGACGTATTGATTGATGATAAATCAACATAAGACATAAGTCTACGCCGATGATGTCAGTCATTCATTAATACATGAATAAATAGTTGTAAATGATTTAAGTATTAATTATTCTTGAAAAATTGAGCACAAAAAGAACAAAAAATATTTAAACAGAAAAATATGATTATAAATTTTAAAGAAACTTTAAAGTTTAAAACTTTAAAGTTTGTTTGAAATAAATCTTGAAAAATTCGGAGACTTACACTGGTTGTGAGTGTTTGGTGCCTGCAAATTATTGAAGAAGTGAGAAAAGGTATCAGGCGAAGAAGAGATCAGGATTCCAGGTAAGCAGTTGTAAGTATTCCCGGCAAGGCACGCACCGGAGAAATGGCACTCTAAGAAGAACCACTTCACGAAAAATAACAGCGAAGATACTTTTTTCTTTCTTTCTTCGTTTTTTTTTTTTCCTGTGAAGTGGAAATCAGTCCCACCCACGGCAGAAAATTCTGGTGGAAGAACTAGTCGCTAAAGTTACCAACTGTTATAGTAGTAGTAGTGGTAGTAGTAGTGGTAGTAGTAGTTGTAGTAATGTTAGTTGGTGTGAAATTCGCTCTGGGGATAGTAATTGTAACATTTCTACTGTGGTCGTATCTTTGAGATGAGAAAACCTACACGGTGTAATGACATGAATAAGAGTTGTAGTAATTCCTTGGAAAAATAGTAGTTTTAATAGTGGAAGAAAATTTTGTGAATAAGAGTAGACTATTAGTTTTTTTTTGTTATTAATACTTCTACTATTTCGTCTTCATTCACATACTGATTCTCTCGTCTGTTAGGAAACAAGTGATAGCAAACTGTAGAACTCAATTTGGGGGTATTTTCTGATGTTATTTTCTCTTTTACTGATAGAACCAATTTATGCATGAGATGCTAATTAATTTTAAACACACACACATACACACACACACACACTCACAAGTATACAAAATTTTGCAATTAGCAATCTGATCTCACTAATGATTAATGAGAAATTCCGTTGTTATGGTAACATGGTTTTTGTATTTGTATATTATCATTTCTTGCGAGTTTTTCATGCCAGCGTTAGCTGGAGTCTAGCAGCAAGTTTCCATAAGTGTCCAGGACTCTTCCCAGTATTCTAGCCGATCTTGAAAATGCAGTAGTTTGGATGGTCTTTGCTCGTCTTTAGATTTCCAACTCTTCCACCCCCCTTACAAAGCCTTTGGGGATCGTTCCGAGCGAACCAAGTATAATTGGTATCACTGTCACCTTCATATTCCATAGATTTTTTAGTTCTTTATCACCGTCACATTATTATTATTATTATTGAGAGTTTTTCTCATCAACGTTAGCTGATGGTTTTCAACTGGAGTTTGAGTGACTGCAAGTCTCCTCAAGTCTCCAGGACTTTTCTCAGTATTCTATACCGATCTCAACAATGCTGTACTTTGGACAGTCTCCACCTGTCCCGTTATTTCCAAGTCCCCCAGTCCTTGTACCAATCCTTTGGTGGCTGTACCCAGAGCACCAATTACAATTGGTATAATCGTCACTTTCATGTTCCTTAATTTTTTTCAATTCCCTAGCAAGGTCGGGGTACTTATCTCGCTTTTCCCAAGTCTTTCAATTTCAATCTGTGGTCCGCTGAGTCAGCAAAGTCCACAATGCTGCAAGTTTTCTCTTTTTTTTGTTGATTATTCAAAGATCTGGACGCCCGGCTGAGATTCAGGGATGCTGGAGCTTTGGGGAATGTGGAGCACCTCTCCATTGCCATTGCTCTCAGGTCCACTCTGGCCCGGAATGGTAGCACCTGATAGGGCCCTATCTATGGGTTAAATAGAACTAAGTGCATACATATACTAAACTGAAATGTTTGAAATAGAACTGTTTGACTAAACGGAATAGCTTGAAATAGAAATGCTTTTGACAATTAAACTGTATTTACATTTAAACTGCGTGCTTATGCTAAACTGAATTGTTTGGAATGTAACTGTTTTTGACTTTGAAACTGTACTTACACTAAACTGATTTGTTTAATATAGAACTGTTTTGACATTTAACTGTGTGTAAACAAAATCTCTACTTATACTAAACTGAATTAGAACTGTTTGAATAAACTGAATAGCTTGAAATAGAAATGTTTTTGACAATTAAACTGTGTACTCATGCTAAACTGAATTATTTGAAATAGAACTGACTATTTGCATAAAAATTGATTTGGCGTTAAATACCCTACAAAGGTTGATATGCCATAAAAACCAACCAACCAACCAACCAACCGGCTGAGATTTGGAGATCTATTTGTATGTCAAAATCCCAAAGGAGTTTGTGTGTCTAATTCTCCAGGACAGATTCTGGGTTGTGCATATATCATTTATTCGTATAGTCAAACTTCAACTTCTTGCTCTATTCCAAATGGATCACCTTGCCCATCCAGTCGTGCCGAGTCTTATATTCTTTCTGTGCTAATTTGCTGCATTCGTTTATTATGTGATTGATCGTTTTGTCTCTTTTACCTCATAAACTACATCTGTAATTTTGTTGCGTCTTATCTATTCTCACTTTTATATGGTCAGTTCTTATGATTTTGTTTTGTGCTGCTTATAAGAAGCGATTCAGTTTCTCTTTTAAGGTTTCCTTTTCTTAGCCACGTTCACATTTTCTCGTTTGAGATGTCACTTTTAGTCGCTTAAAACGTCCAGAGAGTTGTTTTTCTTCCACTTTTAGTTTTCTGGTTATTGTCATTCCGCTGGTCCTCGTGTCGTTAGTATTGTTTCAGCGTAAGCCTATGGTTTCTCAGTGGAGTTTGAGTGATAGTAAGTCTCCTCGTCTCAAGGACTTTCCTCAGTATTCTAGCCGATCTTAATAATACTGTAGTTTGGATGATCTCTTCTCGTCGTCTTATTTCCAAGTCCTCCAATCCCTGTAACAATCCTTTGGTGATTGTACCAAGAGCACCAATTATAATTGGTAACACCGTCACTTTCATATTCCACAGTTTTTTCAATCCTCTGGCAAGGTCGAGGTACTCATCCTTCTTTTCGTTTTTTTTCCGAGACAGCAAAGTTCACAATTTTGCAAGTTTTCTTTCTCTTATTGATTATTACAAGGTCTGGCCGTCAAGCCGTGGTTAGGTGATCCGTTTGTATCTCAAAATCCCAGAGAAGTACGTGCTTCTTATTCTTTAGAACATATTCTGGGTTGAGTATATACCATTTGTTCGTATGGTCAAATTAAATTTTTTTGCACAGTTCCCAGTGGATCACCTTACCCACCCAGTCGTGTCTAGTCTTACACTCTTTCCGTGCTAGTTTGTTGACATTACGAGAAACACCACTGTTTAGGCAAGAATCTAAAGACAAATATCTGGAGATCAAAATCAACAGGATATCATGTATGAAGACTCATATGATACCAATATTCTTCGGAGCCACAGGACTCGTAAAGAAAGAAATAGAAATGTTTACTAACTATATCTTAGAAATACTGAGGAGGGTCCTGAAATAATAGTTTAGACTTATAGTCAGCAAATATTAGAAATAAAAACTCAATGAGAACAAAATAAGATTTTCTGACAATTTCCAATGAAGATTGATTGCTTTTTTGACAAAAGCAATCAATCTTCTTGGAAATTGAATACCATTCTCAGATGTTTTGTCGTCTTTATCAGAACTAAATGTTTCAGTTTCTCTACACTGATTCTAGTAGTCCTACGATTATAAGTACAACTTTTATTTTAATCTTACTGTTTCTGAATTTCGTGACCAAAGTTTTCATTATAATCATAATGATTTTTGTTGATGAAGATCATAGTCAGAATACCTGGATTTTAACAGAAAACTGAAAATGTTGTGGAACATGAAGGTGACGTTGATACCAGTCGTAGTTGAAAGACTTGTAATGCTTCCCAAAGGCATAGAAAAGAGACCGGGGAAACAAGAGATTAGAGAAAGAATCAAGACTATCCAAACCACATCGCTGTTAAAAGAATCTAGAATACTGAGAAGAGTCCAGGAGAGCTGAGGAGATTTGCTATGACTCAGTAAAACCACCAGTAAAATTGGTGGGAAAAACCCACAAGGGATAGATTTTTACTAATACTTTTATTCTTTCTTTAGGCTTGAATTGATTTTATAAAAGATCATTGAAGGGATGAGATCTTTCTTTAAAGGTATTGCTTTATTTGTAGCTACTATCTTGGACATCTGATCAAATACCTATAACTAATTAGATATTAAGGTTTGTGAATATCACGCGCACACTATTTAGTAGTGATTGTCAGATCATTATGAAGTATAAAATCAGTTCTATTACTAGTATTAAACGTATCTTCTATTCAGAGGTACATTATTATTATTATTATTACTATTATTACTCGAGGAAAAAGGCTGATTGAAGAGACCAACCAACACCCGAGGAGAGAAAAGGTAGGAAGGAAGGGAGTTAGGAAGAAACGAAGGAAGAAAAGAAAGTAGGAAGGAAGTTTAAGAGAAAAGCGAAAACGAGCTGTAGTCTTTTACTGACAGACAATTTGTTTATTCTCTCAGCTGTTTTAGAACGAACCAAACATCATTTTCCAAATTCTTCGCTCCTACCAACATGATATGTTATATCTGCGCATATGCGCGCACACAAACATAAGTATATACATATCACGCTAGTCATTCGAATCATTGCTCGGGAGTTCGAGTCTTAATGAATGCCCAATTATAGTAGTCTTGTACCAGACTTGACAAAGCTGAACAAATGTCTATACATATGAATCTAAATGTTTTTCTTTTCTTATCTGCCAATCTATCTTTTGTCGATAAGTTTCTTCAGTGATGCTTTATCAATAAAATTTTTGTTGAAATAACAAGATACTATTTACTGTCTGTTTTTTTTTTCTTCAAAATAATCCTCTCTAATAGCCAAAGCACTTTAGCATTCTTCTTCCCTACATCTCCGATCCACTCCCTTAAAAATGTATATCCCAGGAAGCCGTTCACACACATCTTGATGTCTTTTGCATGTTCAGGATGTGTTCCTTTGTGGATACTTTTAAGTTTATAAAAGAGATCCAAAAGTGGTATAGTTAGTCCAGAGGATATTCCAAAGTTGCGGCCTGTTTGTCAGCCAACGACTGAAGGATGTAAAGGGCTGTATAAGAAACATTATGGCATTCAATGATTCACTTTTTTTTTACACTGCATATTCATTCAATTAGGTGCCTTACTATCTTGCGTTACTATGTTTATCGTTTGTTCTTCTGGCTCAAATTCATGTTGCCCAAATCCCTATAATTGTTAAAGAAGGCAATGAACATGATCTGGATTTTGATTCATTCATCCACGTCATTCTGCCCTTCGGGGAACCGCTTCTGCCACTCAGAGACAGTGCATGAGTTCCACACACCTGTTATCCAGTCTAGTGAAGGTCTCGGTTGGATTTTCTTCAGTTTAGCCAAGAACTTGAGTGTTGGCCCTTTCCTTCAGACCCATAACATTACAGGGTGTACGTCATCAGCCTGAGAAAAAAATAATTATAACTTAATACAACCGAAACGGGATAAATACACTGTACAGATGTTGTACAACTCTCTAATAAGCGTGAGTGATAAATCGAGTAATTAGCGGCTGAAGTCATTACATATATATATATATATATATATATATATATGAATCAGGATTACCCCCACAGTATTCACGAGCCCATTGCTGAGCGTCAGCGTTCTGGAGACATTTAGTGGTCCAAGGGTAATCAGATAGCTACTTGGACAAACTTAAACCAGGAGCTTTCTTTTTACTCACCACCCATCTTGAGGGCCCCATTGATCAACAAATAACATCTTTCAGCAGAATTATATATGACGTTTGTCTCGAGTGCTTTTGTGCAGTGACGCATTAAAAAAGATAAAACTGAAGGAAAACGAACCGAATAGATGACGGATATAGAAGGGATTTCAACATGAATGAAATACACGCGGAACCCCCATTCCCCTGTGATTACGCATCATCAAGAAACGGTTGCTATGACATCAACGGCCGAAAGTAAACGCGTTTTTAAATCACAAACTGCACTAAAATGAAGATGAACGAACGTCCAATGTAATGTCTGCTTTTAGTTTATCTGGCGTATATACATATATTTATTTCTTTTAAATACCCTGTCCTGTGGCTAAAGCTGCTTGGTAGAGTCAGGAGTAGCAGTACCGTCTTGAGCTACCAAAACTGTGTTATCACCCTGGTTGGCGGCTGATGAAGACAGGGTATCGCACGTGCTTTCACACGTTGTATGATGAATATATATATATATATAGAGAGAGAGAGAGAGAGTATGATATAGTAATCAAAACTACATATAACAACAAATAGTTTAGTGTTTTCACAATCAACAGACGATATTACATTCTGAAGAATGACAATTGGTACAAGAGAGTGACATGGTGTTTTAAAAGTATTGGATTTACATTGCAGATAATCCGAGAAGTGTACCCGCCAACAAATGAAACGAAACGAATTTGCAAAATAAAATTAAAGAAACGAAACGCCATCTGATAATGAATTTCTAGCAGGCTTGTTACGACACCAATATAACCACAAACACACACACGGATACAAATATATATATATATATATATATATATATATATATATATATATATATATATATATGTATATATTGTCATCCACTGACAGACTGTTTTGTTCTATCAGAACTCTTCAGTGTGGCTAGACACGTAGGACGCTCGAAGCCGGGATCGAAACCCATCCAACTTTACGTTAGACTAAGTCTAAGACCGCTATATATATATATGAGTGTGTGTGTGTCTCCTTAAAATATCTAAGTGATTCGAAGCTTTTTAATATATCATAATCCACATTGAAACTTTTTGCAAAATGTTTTTGCTATGTTAGAACATTTTCTCAGATGTAGATCCGATTCCATTTCATGCATTCTATGTACCACCCTCCCGAACTACTTCAGTATGATTGATCATACTATGAGTTGAAATATATAGTCTTAATTTCCGTGTTAGATTACACACGCACGCACTAACAGGACTTCTTCAGATCTTATGGATAAAATAATTCAGAATAGACACAAGAAAGAAGGGTGGAGGATAGAAGAGGGGTGAAGAGTTTTTTCCTCATTTAGCCCACTTCCGTTTTTTTTATTTTATTGACGGTTGGAATAATAATAAATTAATTTTTTTATTTTTATTTTTTACAATTATAAATACATTTCGACTTAAAATTCTAGATTTAAAACAAATTTTGATGAATACCACTTTCTTTAATAACTTTGCGTAAGGATACAGTAATACTTGTATTAAATTAAATTCAAGATTTAAAATTAAAATTAAATTTTTTAAATTCAATTTTATTTACGAGCCTATTAATTCAGTTACCCTTTTATTGAATAGAACGTATATATGATATGGTTTCTTTACATTTTTTAATTCCATTTTATGTTTTTTCATTTACCTTAAATCTCAATTTAATTCTATGTTTTTTTAAAACATTATCTATAATTTTCTACAGTTTAAATTTAGTCCTATGTCTACATCTAGCTATTAATTCACATCTCTTATTTAATTTTTCAGGGTCTGGGTATATCATTATTTGTATTTTTTCCTCTTGGCATAGATTACATCAACTATCAAAACATTTTGGAGTATCTGACCTTTTTAATATGGACCATTGTATCTCAGGTGTTAAACCTTTATTTTTCAAACTCCAAAAATGCTTAGATAGGGCTGTTTGGTGTTTCAGATGTTCATGGGAGAAAGAATATTTATGATTGTTTCATTAAAATTTGTGGTAATAGCAAAATATGGTTCAGCTTTTTCACTGTCTGTGTTAAATACATATATATATATATATATATATATATATATATATATATATATATATATATATATAAAAGACAGTGAAAAAGCTTAACAATCTTTTGCTATTACCACAAATTTTAATGAAATTTCAATGGCTTTGCCACACGTAGGAAGTGATTATTTTTGTCAAATTTTCCTTAGTTGTAGCGAAAAGTTATTATTTTCCAGAAAGAAAATTCTCTGAAATACCAAAAAAAAAAATAGGAAATTTCTAAAAGTTTTCTTTTCCTTGAATTGATAGCCTAATTTGTAATTAGTTCAGTTGTCTCAGTTTGAAAAAGGTCAAATAGTGGCTTACAATGATTGTGAACTGTCACTTCACAATATTGTGAAGAAATTGAATCGACATCATACATTAATAGATGTTTTCCTCAAATCTTATAAAAAATAAAAAAAGGTCGTGGTCGCAAGAGAAAAACCACTGCATCTGAAGATATAAACATTGCAAGAGCAGCAAAACAACGACGCCACAAAAACATCGCAAAACCTCAAAAATAAGTTTAGATTAAATGTTTCACTAAAAACTATTCGACGCAATGACAAGAATTTGATACTAATGGATACCTAACAAATATCAAGTTGACATCATTTGTCTTAATAACTATGAATGTCAATGTCAGCTATCTGCTTTTTGTACAATACTATATATATATATATGTGTGTGTGTGTGTGTGTGTGTGTTTGTGTGTGTATGTGCGTGTGTGTGTGTGTGTGGCCGGGTGACATTAAACTGTATTTGGTGATGAGGCTCCAGCTTTGGAGTTTTGGGGAGTGTTGAATATCTCTTCGTTGCCATTACTCCCAGGTCTACGTTAAGTGCTGTATATGTTAAGGTCCCATCTTCGGGTCAAGCAGATTTGTTCGAAAATTATAAGCATTAGATAGAAATACTTAAATCCAATTATTTATATGGGATAAGAATACTTTATATATAACAGTGTACAAATAAATTATTGTAATTGAATTGGAATAGTTACTTGAAACGTTAGAATTGTGTATGAATTATTAGTATTATGAATAAATGCTTGAAGATAAAAATTTTTTTATAAATGATAAACATTAGTTACTTGAAACCACATAATATCTTGAAAAAATCCCAGTGTGACTGTATATGAATGTGACTGTATATGAATGTTGACATAATGTGATTACATCTGGGCATAGAGAAATAAAATATATACGGTTAAACAAATAAAACTAACAAACTAACAATATACAGTTTGTCCAAATATTGTTTCTTCTCCTGCAATGATCAGCATGTCTTGTCCGTCTAACTCGGATGGTTTTTGAGATGGGAGGTAAGTAGCCGTTTAGATGTTGTTTTGTGGGATGATATTTCCAGGATTTGTTCAAAACAACATGCAGCATCCTTGTGTAATTCGCATCAAGCTTTTTTCTAAGCGTTTTCTTAAATTCCATGTGGTGCAGCCATCTAATAGCACTGACACAACACGAGTTTTTAATCATTCCTGTTTTATTTACTCATAGAGATCAGATTTTCATATCATCGTTAACCAGGCAATACCTGTCAAAGCTTTTCCGATACGTATGTTGGCATCACTTTCAGGAGATGAGCTTTTGCTACGGAGGGGTGCGAAGGGGTATAATAATTTCATTGGCTTGTCATATTCTCAGTGATAAGAGGTTATTGGTCATAAGTTATTTGATTTAAAGGCATCTCACACCTTGATAGTCAGTGATTAGAACTCGACTGTTTCTTGATTAGAAAAATATCACAATTCTTTTTAGAGGGATTACGTCTTATTTAATTAAAGACTTTCAACTACAAAGAACACACACACACACACACACACACACACAGAGGGGGCGGAGAGAGAGAGAGAGAGAGAGAGAGAGAGAGAGAGAGAGAGTGAGACCTGTGTATATATAACTTTTGCCTCAATTACATGTCAGACTGGAAGATTGAATAACTGTTGACTCGTGGCTGCACTTTTAATAAAAGACAGATTTCGCTTGTTATTCTGCTGAAATCAAAAGAGAAACAGATGTATAAACAATAAACCAATAAACGAAAACTCGGACCAATCAAGACGGTCGACAGAAATTGTTGCTGACTTTAAAAGATTCTACATTTGTGAATGACTTTTAAAAGGTAATAAATCATTGAATCTTTACGTCTAATAGATAGTCTCTTATTGCTTGAAAGAAGAGAGATGAGAAAGTTACATGAGAAATGACTCTACGCTATTTTAAACAATTCCATTTCCTACTGTAAATATCACAATAGGATTTTCTGTACACGTGCAATTACGCATGCGTACTGAGTTCTTTTTTTGTTTGCATGCGGGTGATAATGATGAGCAGTGTAACTGTTGCTATTTCAAATAAGAAAGAGAAGAGAGTTTGTTTGTGTCAAATACCCCGTCTTTGTTTTTCATTGGTACTGTCAGGTTAACTCCATGAAAAAAAAAAAACATCACCCGACCCAAAAGGAGAAATAAAAAGCTCAAGAATGACAACTACAATCTACGAATTCAGAATGCTGAATAAGAAAACTGAACGGATATTCAAGTGTAGACACCTGAATAAATTTCTTTTATGCCATTTACCATCTGGTTGAGTGCAAGGTGTAGAAAAATTAGTATAGTGCCTAAATATATATATTAATTATTCATTTTGTGAATGTAACGAAAACAT
Source organism: Sepioteuthis lessoniana (assembly GCA_963585895.1). Taxonomy (NCBI): domain Eukaryota; kingdom Metazoa; phylum Mollusca; class Cephalopoda; order Myopsida; family Loliginidae; genus Sepioteuthis; species Sepioteuthis lessoniana. Next base: position 101,154 of record CAUZXS010000061.1, on the reverse strand, counting down.
TTTTTCATGCGTGCACGCATTAAGTTACATGATCAGTTTTCCTTATGGAATTCAATAATTGTAGGTTAGTAGAAATTTAGACCATCATCTAGCAGCCTCCATTCAAAATCTTCAGTTACATGGCTGTTAGGCCTTTCCTTGGTATAGCCTTAGGTTGAGTTTTACTGAGATTACATCTTTTCTACTTTTTTTCTTTTTCTTTTTCGCCAATTGCTTTTACTTTTTTTCTCTTCTCCTCTTTCCTCTTCTTCTACTCTTTTCTTTCTTCATTTTTTTTTCAATCAAGTTATTTTTCAACTAAGGTTTTAAAAAACAGAAATAAAAAAGATTATCATAGTGTATTTTAAAATGGTTTGTAATAATTTTGTTGTTTAGAACTAATACTGAATAATCATGTCATTTGTTGATTTATATGATGTGATGATAAATTGTCTTATCTTATATTGGCGTTCTTATTTGAGTTGTACTGCATTGAAAATTATATATATATATATATATATATATATATATATATATATATATATATATATATATATATCGCGTTGTTTTTGGCATTGGCTGTTGGGAATCCTAGAAAGATCAAAATAAGCTCAAAGACAACATTTTTTTGTCTTATAACTAATTTTGAAGAAAAATAATTTTCAATATCATCATTATCATCATCATCATGTCGTGCCACTAGCACGGATATCCCTGACCCTCTCTCGCCACTTTTCCCTATCGTTCATCGCCTCTGGCAGGTCTTCAGGGCTACATCCCGTATCCTCACATAGCTGCTTAATGTATGTTCGTGCTGGTCGTCCTGCTTTTGCCCGGCCATATGTGGGGGTCCATAGGAGTACATCACTTAAGGGCTCGTCCCTGCTTCTCCATCAGAAGCATTTTCAATATAATACTGATTAATTCGCTATTCATGTATTTTAGATTCAAGAATTATAGCGCCTTTTAAGTGAAATGAATAAATCAAAAAATATTTCATACTTTTAATAGAATAATTATATCTTTCGTTACGTCAACACAGGAAAGTGGAGAAAAGAAAATTTGTATTCATTAAAAAAAAAAAAAAAATGAAGCAAGAAAATTAAAAGAGAAAAAGGCCAAAAAGGAAAAAAAGAAAAAAACGGAAAATGAAGAAAGAAAAGAAAAAGAAAGGAAAAAGGAAAAAAAATTGAATAAAATACAAGAAAAAATATAGAAGTTTTCTTCTCAATACTCTAATAATAAATGTTTTTGCGTATGTTATACGTACGCATACTTTGAGGCCGCAGTCCATCACGTTAGCCATTTAACTACAAGGACTCCCTGCGTAAGTATATCAGTAAATGTACTATGTAGATTGGTGTATGTGAGTGTGATATGTTCATATGTGTGTGTATTTGCCTAATTATTAGTATCCGTCTTCGTTTATCGGCCCAACGTCTGGCCATTATGATTTTGTAAGCAGATAAGGAATGTGTTGACAGGATAAAAGCTAAAACGCCTTAAAACAGATTTAGCCTTATGGTTTTTTCCTGTCTTTCCTTCCCCGCCTTTCTTGATGCCATTCATTTAACAGCCGAAAAACACTGTCATGATTCTTTCCACGCTCTTATTTTTCCTGTAAAACGAACCAAAGATAGCCTCATCTAAGACAGGAAAATGCTTTTGTATTTGAATTTATACTAAAGGAATACATTAAACGAAGAGGATTTATGCTGGATATTGTGATAATGATAATGACCTTGGTAGAGAGTTGTGGGATAAGAAGGTGACCGTGATACAAATCATAGTCGGTGCACTTGGAACAATCCTCAAAAACCAAAAATCCGAGGAAGAATTAAAACTGTTCAAACCCCAGCACTGCTGAGATCGACAAAAATATTTAGAAAAGTCCTGGAACACTGAAGAGACTGTCAGACTGAAAAACCCCTGTTACTATCTATTTGTCCACATTACTCTCTCTCTCTCTCTCTCTTCTCTCTCTCTCTCTTTTCTCTCGCTCTCCTCCCCCTCTCTCTCTCCCTCTCTCTTTCACACACACACACACACACACACACACACACACACACACACAATCACCCACTTCTTTAACAGTATTTCAATCACAAAACAAGAAAATTTTAAACTTAAGAAATATCTTTAGATGAAATATTTTCAGCCATCAATTTTGACTAGTATTTTCTTTCAGTTTTAAAATTTTACTCTTAAAAATTTATGTATAGTAACCCACTTGAGACGCCCTTCAACGCAAACGAAGAACAGCGAGGATCAAAAAATATAAAGGCCGAGCCTTCGGTGAGATTCGAACTTATGACTCTTTGCCTGATTAATTTCACGAACTGCTCATATAAACTGAACTACGTTATTGGTTGGTAGAACTGTCTTGACTCGTCCCTTGCTCTAATTCATTTATTTATTTATTCATTTATCTATCTATCTATCTACTGTTACTATTTTTACAATAGTTCTATACGTTGAATATTTTTTCAGTTTAATCTTTAGGTAAATTAGATGATGATAATTTTTTCTCACTTTTTTTACATTCATCTGCTTAGCATAAAAATACACAAGATTTGCATACTCGAAAGAATAAACGCAAAGATACAAGTCAACTAATAAAATGAACAAAATAAAGATTTGAAAAAGCCAGTTTTCAGATTGAAAAATTGATTGACAAACATTATATCAACCTGTCTTGTTATATTTTTATGCCAAGAGATTTGGGAAATGCGTTCATTGAACGTTTGATATTGTTTCTTTGGCATCTATTTTTTGCACACAGCATTATAGAAACGAATTATATTGGAGGTGCCCGTGGTGTAATGGTTATCGTCGTAGAAAATGGACACGGCGACACGAGTTCAAATCCTGGACGAGATTGATTGCATTTCATATAGCACTACTACCTTTGGGAAAGGTATGAATCCAGTTATTCTCCTTCCAGCTATGGGTAAATAGTAGGGCAGACTAGGTTCTTCAGCCTTGGTGAGGCAACTAGTCTAGGAGAGGGAAAACTCTAAATTCAAACCTTGACCTTGTGTCGTATCCTGCCCGAGCGGAGGGGTTGGATAAATATGATTATAGAAACGAATTATTTTCAAACAGTTCTATTTGACCAATAGATGGACCCTAACAGATAAAAGCACATCGGATCAGTTTGTTACCAGGGAGTAATGGCACTGAAGCAGTACAACAAACTCCCACGAGATATAGCATTACAATTAGATGCAGTTAAGACTCCCCTCCCCTTTCAGTCAACTTTGTTATAGGATATAATTATAAAAGTGGTTATAAAACTAGAGACGGGGATGATCGACAAAAATTAGTACGTTTGCTACAAAGAATAGACAGAAACAACTCCAGTCGATATGAAAGAAGGTAAAGAAATTATTTGGGTGAAGATGAAGGAAAACGAAAAGAAAAAGAAAGCTATCAGATTTTTCCCCTTTGATGCTGAGGAACATAACGACAAAGATTATGCCCATAATAGTAACTATTGCTCTGAATATTGTCCCGAAGATCACAGACGCCAATCTGAAAGAATTGAAAATTCAAGGACTACAATAGTTTTGCTTTGGTTTGGTTTGGTTTGGTTTGGTTTAATGGCACATCAACCATAGTAAGTTATTTAATGCCAAATCCATTTTTATACATATAAACAGTTCAATTACAAACAATTCAGTTTAGCATAAGTACACAGTTTAGTTCTATTTGACTCATAGATCGGACCCTATCAGGAGCTACCACTCCAGGTCCGAGTGGACCTGGAAGCGATGGTATGAAACAACTCACACGCCGGGTTTTGTTGGTTTTGTCGTTCGTCTAGCGGTGTGGACCCTGTTGTTAATTCTCACACCCGGCTATGTGGGCATTTCACAGGTTGTACAAAAATCTTTAAGAAATAACAAACAACAAAAAGAAGGTGGAAGGAAGAAACAAATACAGATTTAGAACTGCAAATGCAGGAAGGTGAAGTTGGCACTCTTAAGTATTCTTCCTGTATTTATCTATGCGTGGCTATTGCGAGAACTCTGCAAAAAATCCTGCACAGATACCAAAGATGCTGACTCATCTGGTCATCGTCTTCACCGTTCAACGTCCTGCTTCTGACTTCACAACTTCGTGTCCTGGGCTTGAATTGTCTGACTGATTGCTTCGAAGTCTCACTCCTAACTGACCCTAGCAGCAGCCTCACTATGTCCAGTGGGGGAAGATTCCCATTTCCGGATTTTCGGCGGCTCAATTTTTGAACGTACAAAAAAAAGCAGCCAACGAGTCTCCAAGAGACGCTTAAAGGTGTGATCATAAAAATTCTTTTAAGTCACTGAAGCATTTTTATACGTTTTTACTAGCAGGGAAGAATTAGTGATCACACGCAAATATGACTCGGTCCTTCTACACACACATACGTTTATGTGTAGGGAACGGATAAATAAATAAAAAAAATTAAATAAAAAAAATTAAATTGATAAAAAGAAAACTATTAAATTTTAAGAAACTCCCAGAGGTCTCTAACGGAAAAGGAGATGACGCATGCGTAAAAGAAAAAAGGATTTTCCCCTTGAAAAAGGAAACGATATGATTTTTCTCTTTCAGGCAGTGTCCGTAGAACCAGCAACACCATTTTGCTGTCTGGTGTTTTGGGCACCACGCTGCGTCACAAGACGTAGCGTTGGTTAGTCCCTTCACCCAGTAAATAAAGGAAAGTATGGAAGAAATGTTTTCGTCTCTTATCTGTTTTCTATCTTTTTTTTTTGTACATTTCTTTTGGGACTTTCTTTGGGCAAGGCATTGCGCCGGCCAGTCAACGTGGGGTGAAACAGTGTAACCAAAATATGGAGTCAGATATCTTACGGCAACACAGCCTTGCCCTTAGCTCCTGACATTCAAAAGCCTTCAAATCCCACATATGCATATCCATGGTCAACCTATAACCATACACATATATATACACACATACGCACATACACACGCCCACACGCGCACACACACAAGCACTCACGCCAACCCGTAAAGAGCTAGTTTGTATACCACCATCAACAGTGTCACAATGGGAGTAAAGGGGTACTCCACATTCCCCAAAGCTCCAACATTACTGGAGCCTCATCATCAGAGTGTTTGGTGTTATATCTTATCCCTCAGCAGAGATGCAGTCGGGGATTTCTGCAACTTTATTGTGATTTGATATCCAGTGGTAGCCATTAAATACTTCAAGAAGAAGAAGAAGAAGAAGAAGAAGAAAGCATATATAGTTTTTTTTTATTAAATAAAGACAATCGACATTCTTATGTTTCGATCATAGTGTTTAAAGACTACATTGTATCAATATTCAAAAAAAGAAGCATGCTTAATATGAAATTTGTCATTTGAAATATATATATATATATATATAAGACCCTGGGATTTACATATATATATATATATGTATATATATAAAGTAAAGTAAAGTTGGCGACCGTAGTCGAGGGTGACTCGAAGGCTCCCTTTTCGATAGCTACAACACCAAGGTGTAGGGGAGGGCGCTATTCCTTTCCCTGGATTACTTCACTTTACCTTGATCCTTACCTTATATCGCCGAGAGTTAAGCAAGCAAGTACCAAGTACCATTATTTAAGTCTTTGGTATGACTCGACCTGGGAGTGAACCCTGGTCTCTCGCGCCATTGGCGAACACTCTACCCACTAGACCAATGAACTGAACATATATATATATATATATATATATATATATATATATATATATATATATATATATATATATATATATATATATATATATATATATATATATATATATATATATATATATATATATATATATATATATATATATATATATATATATATATATATATATATATATATATATATATATATATATATATATATATATATATATATTTCAACAATAAATCACCCCACTAAATCAAATTTACAGTAATAAAGAGGATAGAAAAATCATCTTATATGAATCAAAAGTTTTGCAATATTTTGGCAGTTTGGAGCGTGTGTACCACATGACCGAAGCAGTTCAAGTCGTGGTAGGTACCCGTGGTAGTTGATACGCTGACACGTTATGCATCGTTTCACTCTGTTGTCATTTCAAAGCTGCATAGATGAACGTTCAATGGAGTCTAATTCAGGAACTTATGCTTTACAAGTTCGATCGAAGCAACCAAAAGCGTTTGTTGGACGAAAGAGTAAAGCGCAGTATCCACATGGTTCAAGAAATTTCGATCGTGTTGTAAGAACCTCCACGATCAAGGAAGGTCAAGTTGGCCTAAAAGCCAGGATTCCGAGGCCGTCTTCCAAGCCATTGAGGTAGATTTGGTGAGTAGCGCTCGGAGAGTGTCAGGCGAGCTCAGAATCTCTTCGTTCAGTGTGAATCGTTACCTTGATGACCTCAAGGCCAAAAATATCCGGAATTGTCAAATTGTGTCTCTCGCTACCAAAAATATTGCAAAACTTTTGACTAATCATTGTAAGATCACATCGACACGAGAAACACATGTAGATAGTGAGATATAACACTTAGAAACTAACAACAAATTCAACCTGCCCAAAACATTATGTTTTAATCTTAATTAGATTCTTATTAAAGCATCGAATAAAAAATTATCATTAACTTTTATAATGTGATTTTCATACCTAATGCATCTTCGACGAAAAAAAAATCATTTAAAATAATTTTCAAATTTAAAAATGTTTTTAAATAATGAATATATCATTAAACTATAAAATGTTAAAAAAATATTTGCTTATCATGAACGCAAATACTCACTTTCAATGCGTTTGTCAATCTGATTGCTGAATAAAATTTGAAAAATATTCTTGAAATAAAGACTCTTTGAAGCTAAGGCTGACACCGAATAGGTCTTAGAACAAATTGATAAAACTTATTTATCATCATTTATGTGTCGATTTTTTTGTTCACACGATTTGTGTGTGTGTGTGTGTTTGCGAATACGCGTGTGCGTCCGAAATCTCAAGCTATATTTACATTAATAATTAAAAAGCGTCTGTCCGCTTCAGACAGTCAAATGGTTTTATACTGAGCTACAGAATTTGGAATACATACTCATTGGAATCAGGGTAAGTTTTTAACGTAAAGAATGAGGAAAGAGGAGCTCTCATCAAACGCGATCTCCAACTTTGCATTCCTTGACTTGGACGGAACGATTACTTAACAACTAACCACCAATGCTAAAGAATCATTTTACTGCTATTCTAATTAACTGTGATCCGGTGTAGACGAGTACTTCGTTTAGTATACAGTATCTTCCTTAAAGAAGTACACGCCTCAGCAATTACATAAAAAGTTAATATCTCCTAAGCCAAATATATTTGGAGTTTATTAAGTCTAGTCGAATATTATACAATCAAAACAGATATTATCGGTATAAGGTATTATTCCTTAACAATCTCTACAGCATTAAAACTTCGTAACCAAGAATAAAATTGTATATATATATATATATATATATATATATATATATATATATAAGGAGTAGTTATTTTTGTATGGCTACATATTCATATTTCTGTTATAGAGTTTCACTGTCGTAAAGCTTGGTAACGTATAATACTCAATGATACTCGTTTTGTTAGTATAAATGTTTACAAAAATGGTAAAACCCTGTTATCTAGTCAAGAAGAAAATTAATTTTTTATGAAAAAATTGGTAGTACTGTACTTATTAATGAGTGATACTATATATGCGCGCGCGCGTGTGTGTGTGTGTGTGTGAGTGTGTAAATTTTCATATAATATATGTGAATAAATGCTCATATCCATTTTATTCATCCAACTACGCATTTCTATGTAATTACGTTCACTTTATATATTCATATGAAAACAAGACCAAATCAGACAAATTGAACTTCTAAATATTCCTCGCTTTTTGTAAAATGTTTTCTGCCTCTTTTTTTTTTTTTTTTTAATAAACTTATTGAATGAATGGCAAGTAAAATAAATAAATACGTCTGGAATGTTTAGTTTTGTCATCACAAATCTTTTTTAAACACAAGAATTGGATAAATTTGGCTCTGCATGAAACTCGGGGGTGGTAAGAGATTTTTCATTTGCTCTAAGAAGTAAAGATGCATATTAAACTGTCTTACGCTATCTTCCGCCAATTTTTTCCTTCTCATTTTGTATATCACATTCTCTATCTCTCTTTCTCTCTCTCTCTCTCTCTCTCTCTCTCTCTCTATATATATATATATATATATATATATATATATATATACCTTCCACCCCTCTCTCTCTCTCTTCCCTCCTCTCTCATTTACTCTGATAATCAACAATTGCCAATCTTAATTTGTACTAGATGTCGGTTGAACATGTTGGGCCTCAATTATAACAGCTGTCTATGATGGTGTTGATGATTCTATTTATAGATAAGTTGAATATTCTAATTAGAAGTCCAAAGCATTCTCTATTATATCGAGAATCTGGATGATTAATAAAAACATTAACTGACACTATAAAATTATCATTTAGTTGCAACTGAGCTGCAAATTGCATTTTTCTATAAGTCAGAGTCACACACACATACACACACATGCGCAAATAAAAACACATACAGGTATATAATGCTCTTCTCACTCTTCTGTTGGCGTTTTCTGAACTTTGTCTGAAACAAACTCACGTCAGTGTGGAACGAGAAGGCCGAACTTAGACATTCAGTTGACTCTCAAACTAGTTTACCATATTTCTATATAATTCCCTTACTTTATATCATATGTTTTATTAACTTTCGTTATAGTTCTATCCAGCTTAACAATCTTCATTTAATGGTTAATCTCGCAAACTATTTTTCTAAACTATGACTTTGACGTCATCTTGAGAATTATATCTTTTCAGTCGTCAAAATATTCCTTGCTCCTCTGATGCATTCTTTGCTGAATTTTTTTTGTTTTGATTCAACTTTACTGGATCCGTTTTCGTTTTCTTTTCTGTTTTTAAACGCTCTGGTCATTTTTTGATCAGGTAATTCACTTCCTTCGGGGATTTCTGATTTTTCTTTGTGCATCACCAGCAGCAAAGCACATTCCAATATTCGCCTGAAAATCTTGATTGTTTGAATTAGCAACATTTTAAAAGTTATCCATATACGAGTTATGTTTAAAAAAAGTGTCGAGGTTAAAGCTGTATCTACCAAAACATAAATAAACAATATCTGAAATGTTGAAGGAGTTATTTTGGCATTCAATACACTTATTCCATCAAGTTTTCTACTGTTTGAGCGCAATTCTGACATTCCTCTTTTGATATAGTGTGAAGCTATCATCGTATTTCTTTTAATGTCATCCACATCCTCAGATCTTACCCTTGAGGAGAATTTTTAGTTCAAAGAACAAGAAAAAGTAGAGAAAACAAGAAAAATTCGCACGATGAATATAGAGGGTATTGTTGTACTTGTACATTCTTGTATTTTGTCAAAAATTGCTGATAAAAAATATCAAGAATAGACACTGATCGATTAAGACAGCGGTCAAATGTTTGAAAGAATGATACGCGCAGTAAGTCTCAAGAATGAACACAGCGTTTATCCTTGGAAAACAACATGGATTACACAGCACAAAGACATGAATTAACCAAGTGCATAAGGCATTTATTTCAACTGCTAAATACTATTGTCTCTAAATACATTGTTGTCATGTTAATAATAAGATTGACGTACACATAAATCATACTCTATTATCCTTAGAACTGTGTTCTTTATGGAACATTCTGCATATATATATATATATATATATATATATATATATAGCAGTATTTAAAAATATCCTCACGATTGTAGTATGTATCATGAGGTTAGTTTAATGAAGAGATCCATATGTAGAAAGACAGTCCTTTCAACCAATGTTACAAAATCGGTTTTCTTTTCTTTTCTTTTTTCCGAATTCTGACCAAACACTCAAGTTCCAGCTTGAAAGTTGATGAAAATCAGTGCGTATGTGTGTGTGTGTGTGTGTGTGTGTGTGTGTGTGTGTGTGTGTGTGTGTGTGTGTGTGTGTGAGAGAGAGAGAGATTTCCTAGAGTATTTCTGTTTCGGCTGCTATTGAGAATATCAACTTCCATTTTGATCCGACCTGACGGATTCATTCCTTTCGTAGGTCAAGTGAATAAAGCATTTACCTCAAGGGAATTCGGCTGCAGAAAATGGAGTCTGTTTTCTTACACCTGCAGCTCAATTTTCATTTATTCCTGCGAGGTTTATAATCTTGCTTTCCTAATTCACTATTTTGGTGGTCTATTCGAATTGATGGTTGCCAGGAATGTGTTAAAGAATAACTTTTCTGTTTCAAATAGATTGAAAAATCAATGAAAGATAACAAACTTTAGAGTAGCAGGTGAATTTAAAACTGCATTAAATAAAAGAAAAATTCGACATTGTTCTACTAATCAACAAAAAATAGATTTCTTATTAAGATTATCTTTCTATCTATCCATTCACAAGTTCTCCCCTGCCATTTTTTTTGTTTATATACTGTCTTATATTTGTCTATGAACGTATACTTTTGTACTTACTAATGTATGTCTTGTGAACCAAGAGTGCATTTATTAATAAGTACGAATGCTACACATATTTATAAGCTAAATTTCTATCTAAATTTATCTGTATAATATTCAGTATAGAAATAATAGTGTTTTCCCACTTTATCAGGAAGTACAACATTCTGAAGAAATACAAGTGGTACATGAAAGTGGCATAGAAAAAAAGCATAGAATACAAAAAATAATTGAAACAAAGTTAAAAAAAAGGATTAGAAAAAAAAGAAATCTATTTAGAATAGACTTAACAAATATAACTTCGGAAAAAGTTTAGAATTACTTCAACTACTATCTATCTATCAATCTATCGATGAGTGTGTATTTGTGTTTATATATATTGTTGTGTTCTGGTTAGTGAACACAAGTAGTAATGATAATAAGACAAACCACGATATGTGAGGAAAATAGTTATATTTACAGGAAAGAGTATTTACTAGAGAGAGACTGTTTGTAATAAGAAAATAGGATTAGTGATAGAGTAATGATATACTTCAACAATAGGAACGGCTCTTCTGGTCTGACTCGTAGGCTTATTCCCAGACTGATCTCCGCTAATGCCATATATGGCAGATGGAACAGCTCATTATGCTGAAAAGGTAGGTGATACCCAACATATATATATATATATATATATATATATATATATATATATATATATATATGTATGTATTATTCAGTCCAGTTAAACCGGAGTCGGGAATAATTCAATTCATAATAATTCATAGTACAATGAAAGAAAAATGCCCTCAGGGTGTCTATAGCGGGGAGGGAGAATATATCACCCATCATACTTGCTCATACGGTAACGATCTGGATATGTACCCGGCTATAACGTGGGATTGCGGCAGGAAATTCAACAGCTTGCGAGGGTCACGAATCCACTAGGCGCGCTGGTGAAAACAACGTAATTATCCTGCCGGAGAATGTAAGTCGAATGATGGGCCTATGAATCAGGTTTACCTCCACAGTATTCCCGAGCCCATTGCTGAGCGTCAGCGTCCTGGAGATATTCCTTGCAAGCCAAGAATTTAGTGGCCCAAGGGTAATCAGATAGCTACTTGGACAAACTTAGACCAAGAGCTTTCTTTTTACTCACCACCCATCTTAAGGGCCCCATTGATCAACAAATAACATCTTTCAGCAGAATCATATATGACGTTTGTCTCGAGTGCTTTTGTGCAGTAACGCATAAAAAAGAAAAAACTGAAGGAAAACGAATCGAATAGATGACGGATATAGAAAAGATTTCAACATGAATGATATGCACGCGGAACCCCCATTCCCGTGTGATTACGCAAAATCAGGAAACGGTTGCTATGACATCAACGGCCGAAAGTAAACACGTTTTTAAATCACCAACGGCACTAAAATGAAGATGAACGAACGTCCAATGTACTGTCTGCTTTTAGTTGATCTGGCGTATATATAGATATATATTTCTTTTAAATACCCTGTCCGGTGGCAAAAGCTGCTTAGTAGTGCCAGGAGTGGCAGTACCGCCTTGAGCTACCGAAACTGTGTTATCACCCTGGTTGGCGACTGATGAGGACAGAGTATCGCACGTGCTTTCACACGTTGTATGACGGAAAAAAATGTATGTATGTATGTATTATTCAGTCCAATTAAACCGGAGTCGGGAATAATTCCATCAGGACAATAAAATCATTTAACTATGAACATTTAAATTTTCTGGTAAAGAACTCAATGTAATTGATATCACAGAGCAATAATTCTTTTAAGAAAAACAAAAACCGGCCACATTAGGATTATAGATTTATTTCCATCCTGTCAGGGATATTGATATGAATAAATAACACCAAAAAATAACAGGACTTCTTCAAATCCAATGGATAAAATAAATACAGTCAGAATAGACACAGGATTCCCACCCTTCCCTCCTGTGTCTATTCTGATTGTAATTATTTTATCCATTGGATCTGAAGAAGTCCTGTTATTTTTGGTGTTATTAATTCATATCAATACCCATAACAGGATGGAAATAAATTTATAATCCTAATGTGACCTTTTTTTTGTTTTTCTTAAAGGTATATATATATATATAGTATTGCGTGATTATAGATTTACCAAACAATGTTTTATAAAAACTTAATTTTAATCTAAATTAAAGTTACTAGGATTTTATTGCTTTATACAATCAAAACGGACATTATTAATTAACATTTATTACCAAACTCTACAACACTGAAAATCTAACATCAAAGATAAAATTGCATAAATAAAGAGGGTATTTACTTTTGGACATCATATATTTTTTTAGCGAAAGAATTTTCAAAATGTAGAATTTACTAATAAATTTATCGGTGGTCGACTGTGTACGGAAATAGGTACTTTATTTCTTACTTTCTCTCTCTCTCTCTCTCTCTCTCTCTGTCTCTCTCTCTCTCTCTCACACACACACACACATATATATATATAATGAGTATAGATGTTTTATCAGATACTCTTTTGAAATAGAAATTGACATAGTCTGAGATTTTATGAAAATCTAAATGTTTGTACGAATAATAAAAATAAGTAAAACTACATATATTATTTATGTAACAGTTGTTACGATTGATATTAGAATTAGCCACTATTTTATTCCCTGTTTATGTCTATTAACCTTTTCGTATTTGTTCATTGTAAGCAGTAAACCAGTATTGGATACTCATAAAGATTCAACAGAATCCTTGTTGCGTTGGCAGCTCTTCTTAAATCTCGCTTTTTCTCGACATTCCAATATTAAAAATCTACCTATGTGAGAATTCAGTCCATAATAGTTGTCAAATGTTTGGAATTGCTTTCTCATCGGTTGTCAACGATTCGAGAAAGTTCTCTTTCTTTAAACCTTGAACAATCAGTCAGCAAATTTCAGTCCACTTACTTAGAAGGCGACTTTATCCATTCATCCAATTGTTAGGTTCTTACAGCTACGACAAAAGCTAATACCATATGTAGTATAAATGGGTAAGTTGCTCGAGACAATAAACTCTTCTATAAGTTTAAAAAAGATGAAATTCAAGAATTACACTTCCTTGAACAATAGCCAAATATTTCAGGAGAAAATCTTTTCAAAGATTTAGTTGTAAATAAAATCTTTTTAATCATCATTGGATGCATAAAATCAAACGACCTCCAACCGTTTTTGTAGGGCGTATATAAAAATATATACGCCAATGCATACCAATGGATTGAACCTTTATTTTATATTCGTTTAACTGACAATTAGCAACTAACAGAATTGGGGCGCCTCGGGTAGTATAATGGTTAGCAAGATAAACTAGCAAACATTCACAAATGAATCTTACTGGGTGCCCATTCATGACCATTTGTGCATCATCAGACTACAGAATGTAAGTGAAAGAAGGAGAAAAGCTGGACCTTGACAGAGAACTGAAAACCACTTCTAAAATTAGCTGGGATACTCAGAAGCATCTAGCAAATCCAACGAGACTTGATTTCACTGACCTCAAGAGATCGACATCTCGATCATTGTCATCAGTAGAAGGCTGTTACGTAGAATGTGTATCGCCGAGTGCAGCCTCGCACTTGACACTCCACAAAATAAATCCCGGTCAAGACTCCTATTTAGGCGTATGAGAAACAAACAAATAATGTGAATGCTGATTCGAGGTTAGACTGGTCTCAGACGTCGGTAAGGGGTTGCCGATTCACTTTCACATACACCACCAAGTACTTTGTCCCCTTACCCCCTCATATCACGGAGGAACGAACTTCTAGGTTAGATAATATCAACTGTCGACAGATTTCCAAATCATCTCGTAATGTTTAAGGAGGCAATAAGACGTGTTAGCGAGAACGAAAGAAAGCGAAATGAAGCCGAAATATAAAATACATGCAAAAAGTCAGATCAACCGAGGAAAGAACACAATCAAAACATTTCAACACAAGGGTGCATTTAGAATATAACAAAATTCTAATATGTGACGATCAAACAAATAATGATAAAATTTAAGAAAGAGTTTTTTTTTTCTTTTTCTTTTCTTTTTAAAATACCGGCAATATTAAGCCAACAGGAAAACATCAACCAAAAATGTCTTTCAACAGTCCTTTTTCTTCTTTCTCTTTTTTTTTCTCTTTCTTGTTCTCTTACTTGAGAAAACGTGTCTAAGACACCGGACTGAGGCGTGTAGAAATATTCATTCAATATTTTTTTAACTATTGGTAAAATAGAATATTTACATTTTTTTAATACATACGACTTTCCAATATTTAAGATTTGGAAAAGGAAAACGGTTTGAGCTGAACTTATCTTTGACGAGTTTTCAACTTCTAGATTTTTCTTCTTTCTCTCTTTTTACGGGTGGGCTATCTTCTCCCGGAGCTGGCAGAAATCAGCATCTTGTTCCAATGCTAGATTTGTCCAAACTTCAGATTTTACTCTTTTTACGGGTGAGCTATCTTTTCCCGGACCCAGCTGAATTCAGCATCTTGTTCCAACGCTGGATTTGTCCAAACTGAAGATTCTCCTTCAAATTTCTCTAACGCGTGCCGGCCTTTTTGGCGCAAAGATTCTGTTGACCAATCATTAGACTTTTCCTCTTCCACCACCTCACCGAATCCCGCCACCCGATTAACCTTGACTTCTTTTGTTTCGACAGGCTAAAGTGCAAAGGGTACAGTTAGCTTACCCTTTCTCTTCTCAACCACTTCAACGGTCGGTCCCTGTTACCCGATCTTTCTTAATGCCTGTTGATTCAAATAAAGAGGGGCAAGGGTATTGACCTACCCTTCACTCTCACTCTCTATAGCATACCACCTCACAAAATGCACAATTTTACAAAGTACTGGAAAAAAGAAACTTTACGTATTTGGCTGACATCATGATGTTTGAATGACAAGAACCTGAAACACTTATAAAAATGATAAGGATATACAAACGGGATGCAGGAATGGAATACACCATATGGATAATAAAAAATGGGAAAAGAGAAACAACACAAAGGATATAACTAACAAACCAGGAAACCATCTGAATACTTAGAGAAAAAGAAAATTCCAATAATTTAGGAAAAAAGAAAAACAATTATTTGGGAAGAAGGAAAATTACAATTATTCAGGAAAAAGGAAAATTCCAATTATTTAGGAAGAAAGAAAAACAATCATTTAGGAAGAAAGAAAATTCCAATTATTTAGAAAAAAAAGGAATTCCAATTATTTAGGAAAGAAGAAAATTCCAATTATTCAAGAAAAAAGAAAATTCCAATAATTTAGGAAAAAAGAAAAACAATTATTTGGGAAGAAGGAAAATTAAAATTATTCAGGAAAAAGGAAAATTCAAATTATTTAGGAAGAAGGAAAAACAATTATTTAGGAAGAAAGAAAATTCCAATTATTCAGGAAAAAAGAAAATCCCAATTATTTCGGAATATTGGAGGCAGATACCTAAATGCAGTGATGAAAGAAAAAATAAGAAAAACGTATCTTAAAAGAATAAGTAAACTTTTCAAAACCAAATTCTGCAGCAAAAATCTCATTAAAGGAATAAACACTTGTCTGTCCCCCTAGTAATATAGTCTGGACCATTCTTAAAATGAACAAGGTAGGAACTTAGACAAATGGACCGAAGAACAAGGAAAAGGATGCAAAAGACCTTATATCCGAGAGAGGACATAGACTACATTTGTCAAGAAAAGAAGGAAGAGGATTCGCCAGCATTGAGGACAGCGTAGATACAACAATTCAAGGACTCGAGCAATATACTAAAAAGAACAAGGAAATAGCAATTACAACAGCCAATAACAACGATGTCAACACGATAACAAACAAAAACAACAAAAAAACAAGAAAACAGAAATGAGAAGAAAAACAACTGTATGGATATTTCAAGCGACAAACAGGAGAGATTGCACACAAGATGACCAAGACATGGTTAAGAAAGGGTAACCAGCACAAAATAATGCCATAAAGACCAATTATATAAAAGCGAAAATTAATAACAAGCAGCAGAATAGCAAGTGGAGTTTACGTAGAGACAGAAATGAAACTGTTGATTACATAATAAGCGAATGTAGCAAACTTGCACAAAAACGAGTGCAAGCCTAGACCCGACTGAATGAGAAAGGTGAACCACTTGGGAACTGTGCAAGAGACTGAAATTTGACCATACTAGTATATGCAAATAGTATATGCACAAATCAGGATTCATTCTAGAAAATGAGATGCACAAAATTCTCTGGAATTTTGAGATATGGACAGATCACCTAATCTCGACCAAGAGATTAGACCTTGTGTTAATTAATAAGAAAAAAAAAAAGAACTTTTCATTTTGTGGATTTGGCTGTTTCAGCTGACCACAGGGAAAATGAAAGAAAGCGATAAGTTAGATTAATACTTGGATCATGCTGGAAAGCTGAAAAGCTGTGGAACATGAAGGTAACAGGGACATCAATTGTTGTTAGTGCACTTGGAACTTTTCCAAAATCTTAGAAAAAAGATTAGAGGAATTAGACATTAGAGGATGGATCAAAACAAGAGAAATTACAGCATTGTTAACATTAGCTTGAATACGGAGAACAGTTCTGGGGACCTGAAGGGACTTGCTGTCATTCAAATTTCAGTGAAAGATCACCAGTTAAAACTTGCAAGGAGTAAAATAATAATAATAATAATAACAATAATAATAATAATAATTTAAAGGATTACTAAAGAGACTGGAGGATTTGGAAGTTGGCGGACGAGTGGAGATCATCCAAACTACAGCATTGTTGAGAACGGCCAGAATACTGCGAAGAGTCCGAGAGACTTGAGGAGACTTGCTGTCAATCAAACTCCAGTGAAAGACCATCAACTAACGCTGATGTGAAAAACTCTAATAATTTAAGAAGAAATACATTTATATTAAAATTTTTCTATACGTTTTTGTTATTTATTTATTTTCCCGTCTGGCATAAGTAACAACATTTAAATTAAACAATTGATAATAAAATTGAATACGGGCGTGTTGATGTCTGTTTCTCTTTATTCGAGTGCCGTTGTGGACAAAACATTTTGTTTTGTTTTTGCATACGGGTCAAAATGATCCAGTAAGAGCTATCAAGGTTTCGTAATGGCGGTATTGTAAGCATATTTTCACTAATGTTAATTTTCTTTGTTATCAAATTATTCCTGGAATGATGTCATTCAACTGGAGCTCCTCGTTCTAAAACGAAAAAAAAATCTTTATTCTACATTCATGGCCAATAAATCGATAATGTGACTAAGAGGTTTGACTATGTTAGTTGCTAGGGTCCATGGATAAATATAGTACACTAAACATATCATCATAATTAATGCCAGAAGGAACGTCCAGTCATAGCATTTTCTTCCTGCTAATCAACGCAAGATGGCGACCAGACCCCTGAAACTAGAAACGGTCATCTGCTTGGCATATGTGTTATCATATTAACTTGTATTCATCATTTCCCGTGTTTGAACATTATAGCGTTACCGAGCAACAAATGGTGTTCTCGTCTGTATGCATTGGTTCTCAGTCATTTTTAATGGATTTCTGACAGATTATCATCGAGAATTTAATATAAAAAAGAAAACGAGTACAGTTTTGAGATTTAAGTAGATGGAAGTGTATTTATCTGACGATGTCGGTTATGAAAGAATAAAGCATATATTCTATAATAAAAATGTTATCAACTTATCCACTATTGATCACAATCACGGGCATTTTTTTTTGTGGCGGAAATTATACTTTTGGTGGAAGTGAAATTGTGGATCGCGAAAAGTTGTTAAGAATTTGTCAAGTTAAGTTAAAAATTTGTGACAAATAATAATAATAATAAAACTAATCAAAAGGCGTTTGCAAGAATAAAAAAACCAAATCATTCCCATTGGGTCTGATTGAAGATTTTATCTGATGTGATTATAAGAAAATAAGTAAAAGGATTATATCAGGCATCGTGATAGTCTATAGTAAATAGATAATCTCAGAACTAAAACTAATTTAACTCCTGAATTTTGTTGCAGCGAAACAAAAATAAAAGACAAACTAATACTGCTCAGTGAAAAAAGAAATATTAAAAAAAGATTTTAAGCATTATGGCGACGAAGTATCACGAGACCAGCGGTAAGTTCTCGCGTGATCAGCGTCAATAACTGACTCAGAAAGTTTATAGAAAGAGAAAGTAGATTTTTATCAAGCGAGGTAATTCTGTCCTGTAGTAAATACATGTTTATAGAAATAAATTTGGCACCAGAACACTTACAGACCATATTCCTTTTGAAGAAGACAAGTACTAACCATCTTTCTATGACAAAAATTTTACTATAGAGGATAAAGGTTTATAGTGATAATATTTGGTATGAGAACTCAAACAAATAGCTGAAACACGGGGCATAATACCAAAAAAAAAAAAAAAACAAAAAAAAACGAAAAAAAAAAAAACACAAAAAAAAAACAAAACAAAACAAAACAAAAAAAAAACAAAAAAAAAACTTTTGAAGTTTACCGGAAGTTTATTGTGAGATAAATGATTGCTGATAACAATACAGCTCGGTGGAAAATAAATATTCAAAAACGCTTTTGACAATGACGGTGACAGAATATCACGAGAGAAGACACTAGTCTCGTGATAAATGACCAAATATCTGAGATCTGATACATAAAACAACGAGTCTTATATTAAATCATTGTCCATACAAAACAAATATTTTAATTATAAATGAAATGAGAAATCATATTGTATAGTTTTAAATACTGACTTATTCAAGTGGAATCATTGTCAAATATATCTGTCCGGGCTTGTTTGTGAAATTTATTTGTCCAGGCTTGATCGTAAGTAGTTAGCTATGACTTAACGTTTTTTTTAATCTAGGAGGCACTTGTGGTATAACGGTTATCGTGTTGATTTACAATACACTAAAAAGCTCAAAATTATTTTAATTTCTAAGGTTATCTCTCTCCCTACCCATCTCTCTCTCTATATATATATATATACACGCACAAACACGCACACATACGTATATATATATATATATATATATATATAGTCATTATGATATAGAAATTAAATACATATTACAACTAACAAGCTGTTTTATGATTTCATAACATTGAAGAAATACGAGTGGTACATAAAAAAACAAAACAATACAAAACATAATAGGAGCCAAATTGCAAAAGATCAAAAAAGAAATCTATTAAACGATAAAACAATTAAAAAAAGAGTGTTCAATATCTTGTGTGTACATATTGTATAACACAGAAATCAAAACTGCATATTACTACTAAAATAATCTTCAGAATATAGTGATGCCTGAGGATTGTTAAAGCATAAAACTATTTGAAGCAATATGTGATTTTGAATCTTATAGTTCAAATTTACATAAGACTTCTTTCACTTGTGGGGATTTCAAATAGATGTCAGCGTTCTCGTTAAAGTATCCGGGCATTGAACTCTCTTGTTAAAAAAATCTTTTCAAATAATCGGTTATCTACTTCAACAATTATTTTTAGGGATACAAAGAAGTTAAAACAGTTTCAATAAAGATTTTAAAAAGATGGTAGCATCTTTAAAAAATAAATTGTGTAAATGCCACACTGAAAATAGATAAAAGAAAAAAGCTTAAACAATAACCATATCGTTGTAATCGGAAGCCAAGCGAAAGAAAGCATTCAGTAAATTGGCTTTTTAAGAAAAGAAAGACAGCCTAAAATATACATTTATAACAGAACGGGTGTCAGATATGGAATTCTTTGTAGATTACGTCATTCTTCTTCATCCAGTGGTTTTTTGCCTTCTCTGTTATAATAGTACAGTGTGGGCGTCCGAAAATATACAAGTGGTTTAGAGCTCGCCAAGATGACATACCTGGCGTCGTTAGAATAATTTAAAAATGTTTCAGACAGAGACCAAGCAGCCATACTTAGGAAGGAATAGCGTTGGTAATTAAATGAGCACCGCTTTGCTGATTGGCAAGTATGTTTAGTGAAAATGTGCAAATCTGCGCAATTTTCTACTCTTCTTTCCTTCCGGCGATTCGTGAGTCGTTTACAGATGGTTGTATATGTATGGTGATTATGCAATCTTATGTATATTAACCATTCATGCAATAAATATACATGGTAAATACATTCTTAGATATTGACTGGAATATTTTCGCAAAATTGGCACAAGATTATTTTAAACGTTCACTACTGAATGCTTGCAAAAAAAAAAAGAGAGAAAAAAGGACATTCACGTCGGTTTTTATGATATATATATATATATATATATATATATATATATATATATAGTATATTGAATATTTTGGCTGTAAGAAATTGTTTATACCGGTTTGATTAAAGACCATGGGAAATTTTTTTATGGTCTTATTATATTTTCCCTCAAGCTTTTTTGCTAGTTTTTATGTAACTGGGTCCGGTTGACAGAAAAGTTACTCTAAATTCTTGATATGGGTTTCTTTGTTGTAACGGCACCTCAACCTTCGTGTGTTAATTAATGTTAAAATCATCCTTGTAGAAAAATAGCAGTGATGCTATATGACCCATAGCCCGGGGTGGGGGATAAGAGGATTCATACCTTTCCCAAGGGTAATAGTCTGAAAGTGAACATAGTTACACGAATGGAGTTCGAGCTCGTTTACTTGGATGCCGCTGTCTACCACTTGAACCATTACGCTACAGGGACTTCTTCTGCCCTAAGTTCTGCTCCCAAGTGCTTTCCATCATATCTATTGATCGTCTTCAGGGAATATTTTGTAGGAATTGTTTTTTTTTTGTATAATTTGGGTGCGATATTGACACAAGGTCAATTTTTAAGAAGAGTTTAACAGGTTTGAATTTGGAGTTTTTTCCCTCTAGACTGGTTGCCATACCAAGGCTAAAAAAGGCTACTATTACCCATAGCTGGAGGGAAAATTGTTGGATGCATACTGTTCTCAAGAGTATCTGCACAATGTGAAATATAAACAGCCTCGTCCAGAATTTGAACGTGTCCATTACCTACGACGATAACCATTATACCATGAGCGCCTCCGTGAATTTATATAGGATTTGGGTGTATTTGATGAGGATTTTTCGTATTTCAGCAGATGTGAATTTATCTGTGTTATTACTATGTGTTGCAGTTATATGTTGTTTGATGGCACTGGTATC
Source organism: Sepioteuthis lessoniana (assembly GCA_963585895.1). NCBI lineage: Eukaryota > Metazoa > Mollusca > Cephalopoda > Myopsida > Loliginidae > Sepioteuthis > Sepioteuthis lessoniana. The sequence continues at coordinate 79,506 of CAUZXS010000061.1, read as the reverse complement.
AGAGAAGTGGTATATAAGACGATGTGAGAGGATAGTGGTTGTATCCATTAAAATAAAAATATCGAAAACAATACTATCAGTCTATATTAAAGGAACTAAATTCACAAAAATCATAAATTAGTGGAACAAGCAATAACTAATAATAGACACACTAAACGTACCAAACACCTGAAACAATTTGAAGTCATCATTTACCAAATTTAAAACATCAAATCTCATAGTGAAAAATAATACAAGTTTCCTTAGATTCTACCAAACAAAACACAAAAGCAATGGTTCCCTCAACCGATGGTGATCCTGACTTCTTCGACACTGTCGTTGAAGTCTTGCAACGAGATACATTAGCACCATATATGTTTATAATCTGCCGAGATTATGAATTACGAATCTCAATAGATCTAATAAAAGAAAATGGTTTCAAAAGTCTAAAAGCAGACGATATTCTGCAGAAACAATGACAGACACAGACTTCGCAGATGATCTAGAGCCTCTTGCAAATACACCTGCTCAAACCAAAATCCTACTGCATAGCCTGGAGATAGCAAAATATATTTCTTCAGAATACAGTATTGTCTGATGGCTGCTAAAGCATAAAACTATTTGAAGAAATGTGTGATTTTTGATTTTTGTGTTATACTACCTTTATAAACACACACACACACACACACACACACACACACACACACACACACACACACACATATATATATATATATATATATATATATAATGTGCGATCAAAATGTGTGAGACTGAAATATGCATACTTGGGAAATTCATAAAATAAAATGGCGATGTCTAGATAAGCGAGTGCCAATCCTTAATATTTTTTATTACCAGTTTTCGGTGAAACACGGAGTTGTGCAAGTTCATATTCACAAGAACTAACTCCATGCGACTCTTTTTTATTTCTTAAGTTAAAATTAATCTTAAAGGTTTGAGGATATGGAGTACATTTTAAAGATATATTGGCGTATCTTTACACCATATCAAAAGAAATGTTTCAAAGGTGCTTTGACCATTGGAAAATTCACCGGAATAAATAAGTTGAATACCAAATTGAATATTTTGAGGAAATTAACATTTCATACATTTTTTATTTCGATCTTGGTAAAAAGAGGTTCTCCTTACATTTCTTTTTAATGCCTTTGTGTGTGTGCATGCACGCGTGCAGGTGTGTGTGTGTGCGTGTGTGCGTGCGTGCGTGCGTGTGTGTGTGTGTGTGTGTGTGCGTGTGCGTGTGTGTGTGTGTGTTACAAGTCAGTTTTATATTTATGTTTATAATGGTTTTGTTTATGATTATACATTTTACAAACAATGATAAAAGTTGGCAAACTTGCAAACATACACATAGATAAAAATCTCACTCGAGTAGATCTCTGTACTATCTAACGACATTTATAAAGAATTTAATTACAAATCTAAATATATATTGTAATTACCATTTAACTAGTAAATAATTTTTGTTGACGACTAATATAAATATATTCTGAAGTGAACGACATTTTTAAAATGTGCATGTTCACCGTACATCGGAAAACAGTCATATGATGATAGTTCGGACATTATAATATACTTTTGTTACGATGAAATTGCAGCATAATTCTTAAAATTCTTTTAAAGGGAAAACAAACGGGAGAAGATCCCATCATGCATATGTATCTAGATATTAATAAAAATTATCTTTTGGCTAGTATGCATGTGACCGTAACCCATCATAGCAAGATTATTTTTTTATTAAAGCAATACACTAAAAACATTTTAAGAATAAATCAGTTTATTTAGCTTATCTGTAAATCTGGAAGTTTCTATGTAGGGATTATCTCTGTTATATCAAGAATTTGGATAATTGAATATTTTGATTTTTCTGTTATTCAGATTCTTAATAATAGAATTATGAAATGCTACTTCTTCCTAATACCGGCCCATTGGCCAAGTGGGTAGAATGTTCGCCATTGGCCCGGGAGACCAGGGTTCGATCCCAGGTCGAGTCATAACAAAGACTCAAAAAATGGTACTTGATGCCGCCTTGTTAACACTCAGCATTATAAGGTATGGATCAAGTATAAAGTGGAGCAATCCACGGAAAGGAGTAGCGCCCTCCCCTATACCTTGGTGTAGTAGCTAATGAAAAGGGAGTCTTCAGGTTGCTCTCGACTACGGTCGCCAAATTTACTTCCTTCTTAGATAGAAACACAGTAATGGACTCACCGACAAGAAGTTATAGCTTAGACACACACAAAATCAGGGCTTCATTTTTGAAAAAATGTACTTTTATTTTATCAGTAGGTATTATTCATTAACTTAATTCTTCACAAATTATATATATATATATATATATATATATATATATATATATATATATATATATATATATCATTAACTTAAATATAATTATGTATTATCACTTAAACAAATTTTATGGAAATTATTCTAGAGAAGAGTCTAAAATTTCTTATACCTTAGGATCTCAGCAGGTGAAAGTCTGCCCTAGTAGAAACATTAATATTATCAGCAACCGTTGTTACAACGAGAAACTAACGGGTTCACGATTTGTTTCGTTTTCTAATAAACATTTCTTTGGGATATGAAGATATCAGTTTTGAACTTCTAAGATGGCGTTATAACTTCTACATTTTAATGATGAGAAATGAAAGATGTTTGGTACCAAGATGAAAAAGCAGACGATATTGACTGAAAGAGCAGATGGAGAATTAAACTTTTATTTTTAAATCCCAAATTGATAGCCTAAAATAGCGATATTGGATTGGTTAGGTAGATAAGTATGGGACAGCATTCTTTCGAAAAATAAGTATTAATAGAATAGTAAAACGGAAGGTAATTAAAGAAAGAGAAAGAAAATAAAAGAAAACATAGAAGTGAGACGGATATAAACAAATAGATTTGCCTCGAAAATAAGGTAACGATTTTAACAGAAAGAACTGGTTGGCTGAAATATTGTAAAGCGAGAAAAATGTATTTATCTGGCAATTGGTTAGAAATATTTATACTGTTTGGCAAATTTAAATTCTAGACGTCGAGCGTGGGAAACGATATTTACTTTTGTTTAATGGAAGAGCGTTTATACTTTAGGTTATTTTATGAAAAGGATTGGAAAGTTTTACTAACTCAGTCAGAAAGAGAATATATCAAAAAATGTTTATTTGAATTTGATACGAAGATTTCAATGTGAAATTAGCCGTCATGCAAGGTATATTTCTGAGTTATTTTTGAGCGATTTTAATTTTTGATCTTATTTCGTGTATGAACAAAAATCTACAGGAATTTTTTTCAGGTCTATGCTCGTTCCACGTCTAGCAAAAAAAATTTAATTATTCAAACTAATTATAAATCTATCCACCTCACTTTTTTTCTAGCAATAAACATTGGAATTAAATTGAACTACGTTTTCTGAGGACTTTATGATAGTAAACACCGTCAAAAGGTAAATGCTGGTGGCCATTACAATATTCTACAAATGTGAACACAGCTAAACGATTTATTAAGTCTTGATTTCTCGATGATTGGAAAGATACTCTCGGGAAAACTTCTTTGGTTTCAGGCTCGGCAATTTTAAGCTAGATGTCTATTTTATATGATTAAACAAAAAGATAAAGATTCGGTTTAGTTAACCAGATAGATACAAAAGAAGAGTTTAGTTTATGCTTGAAATTGAACCTAAAACTGAAAACTTCGAAAATTTTGCAATGATCAAAAACTAATGCTCTATAATTCTATTACTATGTAAAGAAACTTGTGGCCATTATCATGGCGATCGTCAAGTTTTGTGAATAACAAACAAAAAAGAGATTTGGTAAATCATAATACAAAATTATGCAAGAGAACTGTTATTATTTGTACAAAGATCTATAATCACGCACAGTGACGCACATATACACGAATATATAAGATGATCGACACTAAGTAAGGTTAGGTTATTTAAGTACAAGACCATCAAAAGTAAAAGTAGTCAAAGTGGAACAATCTTAGTAATTATAGCATGTGAGATAAGAACACTAAGCAGTGCTGAGATTTAGTTTTCATATGCAAACAATGAAAAAGACTGTCAGATGGGAAATTAGGCATTGCACAAAGGTGGGGCTAGGGGTAGTAAGAGACGAAAGAGACATACGTGAACCTGATTTAAAGTGAATTATTATTATTTCTACAGGAAAGTATTTATGAAGGAATCCTTAGTTACTCAAATGTCTTCTCTCCTCTAATTGTCGGTTGTTGATTAAGAGTTTCTAACACGAAACTGTCATCATCAGAATCTGTTGGGTTATAAGTCAGCTGTTGGCATTTTTTTGCTGAACGGCAGTCACGATTCACCTCTTGTTTTCCTGCATCACTTTTTCTTCCCGCCACCACATCACAATGATATCAGCAGCAGCCACCACGTTACGTTGATTCATTCAGATCAAGGCAACAACTAAAACTTTAAAATAAATGACACCAATTACTACGCTGCTGCTGCTACTGCAATTATCTATATCATTGCTGTCGTCGCTTGAATAGTTTTTAATGACTGTATGAAATATTGCTGGATTTCACCATCATCTGTTTATAAGAAGATGCTGAAAAAGTTCTTGGTTCGACCCGAAAGAGAATGAGCTTAAACCTTGAAACGTACTTTGTCGCGTTCCATTTCAAACAATTTAATTTATCATGTCATTTGTTTTTACAGTTTAAATGTCAAACAGTTCTAATTGGCCCATAAATATGATCCTACCATATGCTACCACTCCGGGCCAGAGTGGACCTGGAAGCGATGGCAATGGAGGGGTACTCTGCATTCCCCAAAGCTCCAACATTACTTGAGTCTCACTATTAGATTGTTTAATATCATAATTAGGACACTCGTTTGGGGTCTTACTCCTCTGCAGAGATGTAGTCAGTGTATTCTACAGCCCCAGCCGACTGGGTGTGGGATCTGAGTATTATTGATACACCCCTTATTTTAGAACCTGTGTATGTATGATCATTTTCTGTCAGCCAGCTATATTACTTGTAGGTTTAAATCTGAAAAGCCTCTTCATGGTGTTGTAATTTCATTTTCCATATATGCATATATTCACAGTATGTGACTGAGAGTTAAAAATGAAAATTCTTTTTTATTTTATAGTTATATCTGATACAGGTATTGTTATATTCTCATATGCAAATTCATCTACATACATATGCATATACATGCAGCATCATAACGACACAAAAATAAAGACGCAGGAAGACTTCTTTAACAAATATGTACCTCTCACTTTATTGTAAGGGTTCGAAAAGGGTTACTCAAGGTTTGCGTGTGAGAGGAAGTTGGAGACCGAACAGAAACTGTAATATTTTGACCCCACTCTTATGGCCGTCAGCGTTGTGTCTTTCTCGTTCTCCAGCACTGCTCAACCGGAGGCCCAGGGGCTCACTTTGCTGGTTGATTCCCTTCTTTACTGCATCTTATCAGCAACTTCTCTGAACCCCAACTCATCAGGGCCCCAAGGCCCCAAGCCCTGATGTGGCTTTCCCTACCACAACTCGTCTATAACTCCGCCTCCAACTGTAACTGCAACTTCTGTCTTGACTGAGTTATATAATAGTCCAACGTCCACTCAGTCGCCTACTCGATCTTTGGAATCACATGTTTGATCGTCATTAAGCGGAAATAACTGTCATGCAGTTCACAGGTCACTCTCTTCCGGTGCATCAGTCTATGAGTGTACCATGGGAATTTTTTACCTCGTCCCATTTCATCAGCCAATTTCCACCCACGCGATTTCCTCTCATAACTGCCATTAGAATGTGTCACTTCCTTCCGGTGCATCACCTTGGAATGGCATTTTTGGCCGGGTCGAAGGCCAAAATACAACAGTATTTCTCATGAGAAAATTGAATTTCTACACTCCTTTACTCTAACCATTGAGACTCACATAGAAGTAGTATGGACGGACTGAATACAAATAATCTACGCATACTTTCAACAAAGTTAATCTGATATCTACGCATGTTCTAAAGCTCACAAAATATACAGTTGCTGATAACACTTATCTCTTGCTAGGTATTTTGAATAAATATCACTTATCTCATCTGCCAATAAAAACATAGTAAAAATGGCAAGATAAATTCCCCTGTTGACTAGTCTATTGTTAGTTCTACCTGGGCAAAAGAACAGGAAGAAAAATGTGCTGGGTTTTTGCATTTGATAAAGAGAAAGAAATTGATAGATTGACATTTATTCAGCTTTGTATAATGCAAGTCCACGTTCTCATATTGAGCTGAATATGAGGCGTGTTAAAAAATATCGAGACTTTAACTTTTGGGAATTACGTTCATTGTTTATTTACATTATTTGTGTAGTTGTTTCTTAAGCGTTGTTTTGCCCGCGGTCCTATCGAACACTAATAGTTTTTAAACATTAAACTGCATCTGACAGTGAGGCTTCAGTTTCACTCTTACCTGATATGAAGAATAAATGAAACAAAGTTTCTTCAAAACTGTCCCATTGTCACTCAACACACTTTATTCCAGCAGGTTTTTTTTGAGTGAAGCTCATCCGAAATTCTTCTTTTGATATGTTGTGAAAAAGTGCATCGTCGTATTTCTTTTAATGTCCTCCACGTCCTCAATGAATTTTTAAGAAACAATAAAAAATTGTACGGAGATAGTTTTGGTGGGTATAGAGGGTGCTACTCTTGCATTATCCTGTATTTAATTCAAAACTTTAGAGAATGGCTTCATCATTATTTTCAGATTGGCACTGACTAGGAAAGACAAATCAGTGCCAGTTAGCGGTCTAGACAGTCCTCTAGACATTATCACTTAGTTGTATAAGTTTCTCAGCTATTCACACATCTTCTTTTAAAACTTGAATTTTAAATTTAATCTTTTAAAAATCAATGATTCAATCTCATACTTTTTATTTTTATCATATGCCTGGCGAATTTGGTTGCTCTTGATCAAACTGTTTGGTTATCTATAGAGGATAGGCAAACAAACACTTTCGAATTATTTCTATAGATGGAACATAAATAAATAGTGATTATTGAACGAGTAAATGATATAATTGCAAATTAACAAGTTGCAGTTATTTCCAAAAGTAGAAGTTCCATTTTTCTCATTTGTCAACCTGGCTTTTCGTTATCTTCAACAAAATCAAGATAAACAAGTTTTAATAAGACCTAGATTTTCAGTTTTCTTCGAAACAAATTCCTTGATTTGAAAGCAAGTTCGTTTTATCATTAATGTTGACTCGTTCTGCCTTAAGTTTTTGAATCATTTTGAAAAAAAATGTTAAATTTTCAGATCTTCTGCAAACAATATCTATGTTCTTTGACCGTGTCAGGTTGAAATGGATTAGTGTAACATACCCATAATATACGGATGTGTGAAATAGACGACATTCACGAAATTGGTTCAGGTACGAAACTTTATTACCTTTGAGTTAAAGGTTATTCGACATGAGGAGAGAGAGAGAGAGACACAATCTTTCTATGCTGACTGCTTTTACATCTGCCCCAAACGAACGTGTGGCACCCCATCTGCAAACTACTGGTCTGGCCTCGGCGGGTCCCGAAAGTCAACCTTCCCGTTCGGACGCAGGAACTCAACTCACTGCTTTTTCTCAAATCCCAACCCATGCTTCCGGTGCGTGACGTCATTCACACCCCCTGGTCTCAATTCCTATCTATGAATTTATTTTGACATCTCTGAATGACACATACTCTCTGCACGCGCGTGAACATCTGCGTTAATGCTGTACCTAACTAACCCATGCGCTGAGCGAAAGGTTCTCATCCTAACTAAACCGAAAGACAAGATATACAAAACGAAATTCCCCCGCAATTATATTACATTGGTACGAATTAATTTCTCCATTAGAAAAGCACATTGCAGATGTTCTTGGCCCCGCACAACTCACCAATTTTGAACATGGCATCATATTTGTTTTAGAAGAGCAGGCATGAGCAGGGTCGTAGTTAAAAGCTCATCCTCTTCTATTGCACATGTTGTCTTGCTCTTTAGCCTTTCTGGCTGTGGTGGGATTTTATGGGGTCTATGTGCAGCCTGTCTGGTAGTATTCTTTGTAATGCGAGTTTGTCGTTTATTTAGTATCCTAAATCTTTTGCGAGATGCATTCCTGATTGAATTTGCTTGCAATCTTTGTTGTCTCTTTTCGTCGGTTTCGGCTGCTCACAAAGTGCGCATGCGCTTAACAGCAGATGATGTTGCAAATGTGAAAATATATCTTTTCTGTTGCATTGTTATAAGAAGCATAAAGTTTTTTTAAATTTGTAAATACAACGAGTATTAAATGTCTTCTTATTTGAGTTACAGGAGATATGAAATAAAAAGACACTGGATGGGAGAAGGAAGCAAAACCACAGGATTTTTGTAATTTAAACATTTCAAACACATTGTAATAAACTAGATATCATTCTTTTTTTGTTTAAATTTTGGTTTTAATCGCAGGAATATAACACAAACAAAGTCGTAAAATAATTTTCAAAGCAATGGTTTAATTTATAAAAGAATATATCCATTCTGGACTTATCGGACTAATTTTAGAAAAAATTAGTCAAATTTTCCAATCCTTTTTAATGATATAAATTTAATGAAAATTGATGAATCCATTGTAAGATATTTATACATTGATGATTAAATGTGAAACGAAGAAATTCGATATAAAATGAATGGGAAAAAGAAATATTAGCGCATCGATATTATTTGAGTTTTCAATAATTTGCTTTGTGTCTGGCATACCGATAAGGTGATAATATGAGACGAAAATTCCACAAAGCAACTGGAATGTCGGCATCTTTTGACTCAATCTTCTTCGCTGTGGCTGGACCCTCTCTTCTCTACTACTGTCTCCGGAGTCCGGTGTTGACTGCCCCTGTCCGTGGTTTCACGCCAACTCCTCTGCTGGCTCGCCTCTCTGCTGTCCAGTCGCCAACTGCCTGCCAGCTCCTTTTTCCAGCCAACTCTCTTTCGCGTCCCCTTACCACTTCCGGATACGGCGAGATTTCAGGTCCAAGAATCCTTTGTCTGGTTTCGCGCCAAAACAGACAAAGGAATCGTCTGCTTTGGCGGGCCACCCATATAGTGCTACAGCAAGACTATTCCTAAAACAGATGTCGCAAGCAAGCAAAAGTAACATTTAACTGGAGGCGATTATGTGATGACCTAAATTACAAAAAAGTTATAAATATTGGGAAAAAATTTTAGAAATTGACTTCTTAACAATATCCAGTGAACAGCTTTTCAGTTGATTTCTTTGTTTAATGGCATATCAACCTTCGTGAGTAATTCAATACCAAAGCCACCATTGATGGAAACGGGGCTAGTGAGTGCGAATGACGTCACGCACCGGAAGCGCGCGGAGGATTTTGGGAAATTTGAAAAAGTCAGTTTGTTGAGTTGAGAACTAGACACCGGACGAGAAGGGTTGACTTTCGGGGCTCGCAGAGGCCAAACGAATTTGCGCGCTACGGGCGCCGCACCAGATGGAGAAGGCAGATGGAAAAGCCAGAATAGAAAGAATGTGTATCTCTCTTCCTTATGTCGAAACCGTTAACTCAAAGGTAATAAAAGATTTTGTACCTGAACTAAGAAGTCGTTACGTGTTTTTCGTGTTTCGGGACCCCTATGTTCTATGTATATATGTTATGACCATTCGGTGTACGTTTCACGTATCCGTATCATGGGTATGGTACAGTGGTACTATTTAACCCATAGCTGGGGAGGATAAAGAGTTTCATACCTTTCCTAAAAGTATTAGCCCGAATATGAACGTAATAGCGCAAGTGGTGTTCGAGCTCGCTTAATATGATGTTATAGAGGTGCCCGTGGTGTAATGGTTATCGTCATAGGAAATGGACACAGCGACACGAGTTCAAATCCTGAACGAGACTGATTGCATTTCATATTGCACTAGTACCCTTGGGAAAGGTATGAATCTAATTATTCTCCCTCTAGCTATGGGTAAAATAGTGGGGCAGACTAGGTTCTTCAGCCTTGGTGAGGCAACTAGTCTAGGAGAAGGAAAATTCTGAATTCAAACCTGTTAAACTCCGCTTAAAAATTGACCTTGTGTCATATCCTGCCCGAGCAGAGGGGTTGGTAAATATGAATATGATGTTGCAGTCCAGCATTTTAGCCAGTACATTACGGACATTCTCCAATCATCTCATTCGTAACTATACATATTATCATAAAGATTATCTGCTTTTTTACTTCGTTGAATATGAAAAAAATTACCATGTTAAATCTTAAAGACAACTTCAAATGTAATATAATTGCGGAGAGATTTCGTTTTGTATATCTTGCCTTTCGGTTTAGTTAGGATGAGAACCTTTCGGCTCAGTGCATGGGTTAGTTAGGTGCAAATATGGGAGGATGCGTCATTCACAGATGTCAAAATAAAACCCCAGATAGTAATTGACCAGGGGATGTGAGTGACGTCAAGCACCGGAAGTGTGGGTTGAGGATTTTGGGATTTGAGAAAAAGCAGTGAGTTGAGTTTCTGCCTCCGAACGAGAGAGTCGAAATTCAGAGCTGGGCGAGGCCAGACGAATTTGTGCGCTACGGGCGCCGCGCGTTGGTTGGGTTGAGAGCTGACGATGTAAAAGCAGTCAGCATTGAAAAATTGTGTCTCTGTCTCCTCATGTCGAAAATCCTTTAAACTCAAAAAGGTGAATAAAAGTTTCGTACCTGAACCAATTTCGTGTTTTCGGATTCCTATATATGTTTATGAACATTTTATGAACATTATGTCTATTTCACATATCTGTATCATGGGTGTGTTACACAGAACATTTGATGCTTATTCTTTATTGGACAAAATGAAAACAAAAAATTAAAAGTTGTCTAGATTTCTGAGACGAAGCTTGTTGATTTTTATCATTAAGGTTTTTCGGACTATTGTCTTCATCTTTATTGTTATTTCCACAACGTATTATGTATGATTTTTTTTTACCCGTGCTCATATTCAGATTTCAGGTTTTTTTTAATTTCTATTTATTTATTTATTTATTTTTTATCTAGCCTTCTTGATTATCGGTTCCCATATTGTATTCAACTCTATACTTGGTCTACTCAGCAGGTCATTGTAGCCCAACATATGTGCTGATTCCTTAAGGCGTCTAATCCTCCAATGTAATACTTAACACTTGTACACGGTTATGGCAAACGGAATCAGAACAGTTGACCCCCGTAGTTTCAATAAAGGACGTAGTTCGAAGTTCCGTGAAGGTTCCCGAGTTCGACAAACACCTGAAGAAGGCCGGAGAACATATCGGCCGAAACGTTGTGGAAATAACAATAAAGATGAAGACAATAGTCCGAAAAACCTTAATGATGAAAAATTAAAAATTAACAAACTCTAACAATAAAACTTGAAAACATATTAGATATAATTCTATGCTCTCTTTTTCTCTTAAAATGATGTTATTTGAAGTTAATGTGAATATATTTGTTAAATAATTTCAGTTCAATTTGATAACATTAAACGATACAAACATACACACACACACACACACACACACACACACTGAACTATGGCATCCAAACACACACACACTCGAAATTTTACAAATATACAATATAGACTAGGAATGAGAGAGCATCTTATAGTACATGTAGCTATTAACTGTGCCATTACTTCTGCCTCACTCTGTATTGGTTTCATAGAAAGACCGTATAATAAGCAACCGATCAATTAAAACCTGATCGACTCAGAACGAGAAAATGAGGTATGCTGAGATCATTTTATACTCTGTATTTCATTGATTCCAAATTTGAATATCTTAACCAGCCATGAAAATCAGCATTCTAGTCATTTACAAAGCTTTGCTTATTCTATCACATAGGGCTTAATTTACTAACAATACCTGAATTTACCATATAAATACTGAGCGAGTTTATTGTTGCTTAACTTCGATGATTTAGCTTGAACCTTATATCAGCATGACTTCATCGTAAGTCAAGCATTCTACTTGTTAAGTAGGCTCGAACACCGGCTGCTAAAGTTTATAGTAAACATGAAATTATCTACCACACATCATGGAGTCTCTTAGATATATGCTAAACTCTATTTATTCTGATACAAGGCCATGGTTGTATGAAATCAAGAGAGGACCAAACTCATTGTATTAAAGAAATGGTTCGCAAGATGAGCTTGCTATTGCATCATGACACTTTAAAGAATTTAGTAAAGTATGATTGTTCCCAGGTTGTAACATTTTTATCTTATTTTTTCATTGAATAGATAATACTTCCAACCTAAATAGGTTTAAGACCTTGATACAAGCATATATTTGCTGAGTAGTAACTAAAAAGTATTACTTCATACATTCTAATGTTTGATGAATCTTTGATAGGAACCTAAAACGCACCACTCTATCTTTGATGTGGTCTAAAGACAGCGTTTGTGAAGAAGTTAAAAATGAGCTTGGTATCTGGTAAAAAACCAAAAAACCAAAACAAAATAAAACAAAACAAAACAAAACAAAACAAAAAACAGGACATAAATACCCGCGAATTCGCTATAGGAAAACTTCTTTCATGTTTCTTTTAATGGGGTTCCCTCCTCCAGAAATGATCCTTTGAGATTCCAACTAAGTAGAAAAATTGGCACACGTTTAGCTGAATTATAATAATTGAATAATGATGGCACTACTGCGTCCAGACAGCTGTTTCCGAAGCGCATATTTGACTATGTCAGTGTGAATCAAAGCAGGGTTCTCACCTTCACCGCAACTGAGAGAACATTCTGTTTCCTGTTATTTCATCAGTTTCAGACTGTTTACATTTTCGGTTTATGTTTTTGGAGTCAAGTATGTGTTTGCGTTTGTTTTAAGCACGTTCCACAGGCAAAAAAGCTTGTTGAAAATTAGAAATTTCCGTTTCGCATAAAACTGTAAGCAAAAATATGAATATGTAGCTATTAAAAAAATAAGTAGATCTCTTTTATATAAGGTATATATATACATTGTCATCCATAGACGGACCCGTTGTATCACAACTATTCAGTGTGGCTACACTTGCGAGATGCTTCATGATGGGATGGAAACCAGTCTGATTTAGATCAGTCGGATATCTTACCCCAGAGCCATTGTAATCCGTTTGGGAATTAATATTTTATGTACTTGGTGCCTTCAATAAGTTTCCCGTTTTTTTTTGTACAGGCATTTAAAATTATCGTAGACTCTTGAAAATTCAGTATGTTATTGCTATACATCTTATGAGATGACTGATCAATTTTTATGATTTCGGGTTCAAATGAACAGCTACAGTAAGAATTGGAATACACCCTACTAAAGTCTGATTGTCACTGCTGGTGAATTTCAAAACTGCAATCTGACACTTCAGAAGAACGATATGCAATGAAATTCTGTTTTAAACTTGGAAAAAATGCCACAGAAACGTATGGAATGCTTCAGACTGCTTTTGGAGCATCTTACATGAATCGATCATCAGTTTTTGAGTGGCATAAGAAATTCAAGGAAGGCAGGGAGTCTGTGAGGGATGATGAGAGGTGTGCGAGGAGTAAGGAGGTCAATACACCAGAGTTGATTGGCCAAACGGTTAGGGTTAGGGTTACTATGTTGAGGTTTTAAGGGAGTTCAGGAAGAGATTCCGTCGGAAGAGGCCAGCACTCTTCAAATCGGGTCAGTGGCATTTCCACCAGGACAATGCATCAGTCCACAATTCCATCCTTGTTACAGACTACTTGACCAAGATGGGCATCAAGACAATTCCTCACCCCCCTATAGTCCAGACCTTGCTCCCTGTGACTTTTGGTTATTCCCTAAGCTCAGAGGCTGTCGTTATGAGACAATTGAGGAGATGAAAGAGGCTGTGACGAAGGTCATTGACACACTGACTCAAGAGGACTTTCATGGGGACTTCCAGAAGTTGTTGGAACGGTATAATAAGTGCATTGCAACCGGAGGAGATTAGTTCGAAGAGGGCTACAGTTTCATGTGTGTAATATCATTAAAAGTGCTCATACGAAAAAAAGTGTAGAAACTTATTTAATGATCCTCGTATATCTTCTTATATATGGTTATCTGCTACCTCGGTGCTCAATTCTTGAGAAGGAATATAGAATTTCTGCGTATGATATTTTATGTTTGGTTACAGATTTTCAAATGGTTTAAAGGCATATCAACCACACTCGTTGTTGGGTGGTATCTTATCTTTCTACAGAGACGCAATTGATATATTCTAGACTAGTTGTGGGGTGGTGTCTTATCCCTCTGCAGAGATGAAATCGATGTATTCTACACTGGTTGTGGGGTGGTGTCTTATCCCTCTGCAGAGATACAATCGATGTATTCTACACTGGTTGTGGGGTGGTGTCTTATCCCTCTGCAGAGATACAATCGATGTATTCTACAGTGGTTGTGGAGTGGTGTCTGATCCCTCTGCAGAGATACAATCGATGTATTCTACAGTGGTTGTGGAGTGGTGTCTTATCCCTCTGCAGAGATGCAATCGATGTATTCTACACTGGTTGTGGGGTGGTGTCTTATCCTCGGTAGAGATACAATCGATGTATTCTACAGTGGTTGTGGGGTGGTGTCTTATCTCCCTCTGCAGAGATACAATCGATGTATTCTACAGTGGTTGTGGGATAGTGTCTTATCCCTCGGTTGAGATACAATCGATGTAGTTTACAGCCTTAGTCGATTTGACTGTGTTAAAAAATATCGAGAGTAGTGTTGCCAATGTTTGGATCAAATTTGCTGCTTTCGACAATCGTTGCTATATTTGGCATCCTACCCTGAATTAAATAGGCTTTAATCTTTTGTAAATATTCTTGATTACAGTGAACATTTTACGATTGATTTCCATTTCATCTTAGAAGTTAATTTGTCGGAATTTCAACGTAATTTTCGTGCGAAATGGCAAAGAAAGTCTAAAAGAAAAATTTATTAGTGAGATTCCGAATTCTGGGATGAAAGAAATAGAGATTTTAGGAAATATTTTGTTACATTCTAATCAAACATTACAAGTTCTCTGTCATAAAAGAATTCGTATGATATAAAAGAACGAGGAGAAATCTAATTAAAAAGGGTATTTTTTTGTATTTTTATTTAGTTTTAAATAAAAATGATATATTCATCATATTGGTTGATATAGTTATATTCTGTGGTGGTGAGTCTATTTTTGAAAAAAACTAGTGCGTTTTAATCTGTGATATTGGGAAATGTGATAATTTTTTTCACAGCCCTATGATTAAAACTTTATTTTTCTATTACAGATATGAACATTTAATGAAACGTTAATTCTCTTCAATATTGTCTCTGGCATTCAACACGTTTTTTTTTTCCCTCAGAAACTATGCAGTTGTATTTCTTTAAATTTCCTTCACGTCCTAAAATATTACCGTTCAGTTTAGGAAACAAGAAAAATTTACACTAAGGTAGATTTGATAGGTATTGTACTAGTAAAATTCTATATTTTTTAAAAACTGCTTTTCATATTGGCTTCATAATTTTTAAAAAGTTGACACTGTCTTGTCTAAACATTATCGTATTATTATATAAGTTGCTCAGCTATTAAGATTTCATAATGTAAATTTTAAAATTTTAGGATCGAAATGTTGATACTTTTTAATTCCACCTCTTGTATTGTTTATTTTGATTTTATTTTGGTTTCATTTTGGTTTTATTCACTAAAGTTTCTAAAGGCAAAAATGATTCAGTGAAGCCAGTTATAACCTTTCATATTTTTTGTCTTTTTCATTGATATGTGCGCATGTGTAAGAAAATATTAGTTTTTCTGTTAGTTGATGATTGCTATCACATTGTCTAATATCGTCTAATAGAATATGAGAATTTGTTTGTATCATTTTAGCGCAAATATATTTCTTATATTTTTTTACTCTGTGCACTCTGCTAAGTAATAAAACAGGACAGATAATTATCAACGTTGAAATCAGAAATTCACACATTTATTATTCCCACATTTTTGTTGTTTTCTTTATTATCTTTTCATCTTTGATTTGATTTGATTGATTGATTGATTTTAATGGCATATCCCCTCGTCTGGGGTTATTTTATGCCTAGAAGTTAGGAAATTGCGTTCATTTTACGTTTATATTTACATTCTTGGTGGAGTTGTTTCTTGGGAGTTTTTTTTCACTCGAACGGTTTTTAAATTTGAGCCATAGATGGGGCCCTAACAGGTGTGACCACTCCGAGTCCAAGTGGACCTAGGAGTAATGGCAATGAAAGGGTACTCTACACTCAGAACTGGAGTCTCAGACGCAGTTTAGAGTCTTACCCAGGAACCGTTTTTTAAGGGTTGGTGGAGGGAGATACAGTCAGCATATTCTGATCCCCGTCAACATGGCGATTTTCATTTTGGGGTTTACATATATCTATGTTTTCTGCTCTCTTTCTATTTCCTCATTGCTGTGATGATTATTTTCTTATTTACTTTCCTTTTCTTCTTATCAATCATCATCATCCTCATGAGCGTCGTTTTCGATAAGATTTTCCAATTGATTGTTCGCTTTTTTATCGGCAGGTACACGTGGCAAAATGGTCATGGGCACAGAAAATAGAATCGGCAAACTTGGTTCGAATTCTGCTCAAGTCCGTTTGTCTTCTCCCTTGTGAAAGGCACAAATGTATTTCTTATCAACAGCCAGCTCTAGGTAAAAATAGGACCGATAAGTTTCTCAAACTTTGGAAGGCAACCAGCCTATGAGAAGAAAAAATCTGAATTCAAAACCTGGATCGACACTTCCTAAGACGTTTCAAATCTGTTTCGGTTTTAAGACATATTCGATAACCAAAGAAAAAAAAATGCTGCAACTGTCTGTATTCCGTACAATCATGCCTAAGTCAAGCGATTAACGGATACTACCACCACCACCACCACTACCACCACCCATCACTCTCATCTTCTACTACCCCTTCCTCTTTTTTCACCTATTATTTTTTCTTTTCCTTTTTACATTTCGACCTCATTCTCTATCATCCGTTTCTGTTCTCTTTCGTCACTTCCTATTTTTATATCTCTTTCTTGTCCCTTCTAACCTTCTCATCCAGAAATATTTGTTTTTTTTTTCTCTCCGTCTTCTTTTTTCATTCTTTTCCTCAGCCTTAACCTTTTTGCCAATAATTTCGCCGCCGCCCTGTTTTTTTTTTTGTTTTTTTTTTTAATTTTTTTTTTTAAATGATTTCGCCTTCATACCACTTCATTTTGTCGGCATTGACTCCATTGTATTTGGCTAACCGTTGCAACTTCTTACTTCTTTGAAATTCCTTTTTCAATTACCTTTCCTTGTTCCGCTTTTTCGCCTTTTCTACATAAAACACTGGAAACATTTCAATACATTTTTCTTTGATTTCTTTTTTTAATTGAAAATTTCCATTTGGCTTTACTTTAATTTTACTCTTCGAATTATACGTGTGAAAATTCTTTCATACACCCAGTACCAGAGTTCATAAAATTAAAAAAAAAGCCACCAAGTCTCAGGGTGCATACATCTTTGTTCAAAACTATTGTAAAATACGGCTTGGCTGACAATATGGGACGAGGTTAAAATCCCACGGTGCAGTCACAAAGTGATGCACCGGAAGAAGGTGATCTATGAACTGCATGACAGTTATTTCCGCTCGACCATGATCAAACATGTCACTCCAAAGAGGGCGGAAGCTGCAGGTTCCGTTGGCCAGTTATAGGAGGAGATTGCGTGGGCGAAGAGGCGTGTCCATATCTCTGTGTGGGAGTTTGATGGTAATATAAGGTCGACGATTTTGAACGGAAGACAGGGAAATTCCGCTGTTCACGTAAGCTTGTCCTGTCGTTACCCCGTGTGTGTTTTCTCGGCCATCGTCTAACTTACACCGAAATGTCCAGGCCTCATAGACGAACGATTCGAATACCTCTCCTGGTTGCTCCTACTTCACACAAGCGTCCGTCGAGAAAATAAATATATCATTTTATATATATTACGTGTTGTCGTTTGTTTGGCCAGAGCAAAACGTGACACTATTCCATCATTCTATGAAATAAAGGCTGTGTATAATTACCATATTAAGCTTTTTCTTATTTTTATATGACATGATCCACCTGATTTCGATAAGTTGGGCATAAAAGTATTTGTGAAGTCTCTCAGTTCGAAACATTTGGCTCACGACACATTGTAAAATAACATCCAGCCCCAAATATAAAAGTTACGAGTTCAGAGAGAGAGAGAGAGAGAGAGAGAGAGGTGAGAGATAGATAGATAGATAGATAGATAGATAGATAGATTGTGTGTGTGTGTGCGTGCATGCGTGCGTGCGTGTGCGTATGTTCGTGCGCGTGTATATAAAGACAGATTTGTTATTAAAATCTTCCTAATTCCATAATATTCTTGTTAGGCAAATTATTACCATTACCACCTGGATTCTTATTCTAATTTCTTTGAAGGGGATTTTAGGAACAAACGCTTCAATCGAAACATATCAAGTACTCTGCTGATTATGGTAACAACCACTATCCTCATATGAAATGTCGGCAATTCACCAGTAATAATCTTGATATTTATCACATATTATCTACCTAAAATATCTAACTTGGAGACAGGAATGTTAGCGTGGAGTTTTATTAGGTGCCAAATGTTCATGTTCTAAAATCAGAAAAAAAAGGTGTTGGAACAAAAATCGGAAAAATTTATTTTCAATAACTCAATGGAAGATTTGCCCAAATAAATGGCAGACAACTGTGACCTTTAGAAAATCTTAAGATAAAATCCTTTTTCTTGGCACATTAATTAATCTATATTTAAGAAAAAGTTATATTTGAGAAAGAATGATAGAAAGATTCAAAATCCTGAAGGAAAAGATCTTTTACTAAAAAAAACAATTTAGATAAATCAGTCTAATCTATTGTATCAACTAATTATCAATGACCAATCAATTACTAAATCACTAAGTTTATTGATCGCAATCTATTTGTCGTATTTAGTCGAACCTGTTGAAGTGCATGAAAGTGACGATTGTGCCAATAGAGATTGGTGCTTTTGGCACAATAACTAAAGGGTTATTAAAAGACCTGAAGGACTTGGAAGTTAGCGGACGGGTAGAGACTATCCAAATGACAGCATTGCTAAGAATGGCCAGAAACCTGAGACGAGTCCTGGAGACTTGATGTTACTCAGACTCCAGTGAAAAATATTCAGCTAACACTGATGTGAAAAACTCTAAAGGAGTAAATAATAATAATAATAATAATAATAATAATGAGTACCTCGACCTTGCTAAAGAATTGAAAAAACTATAGAACATGAAAGTGACGATTGTACCAATTGTGATTCGTGCATTTGGCACGGTATCTAAAGGATTATTAAAAGTCCTGGAGGATTTGGAAGTTGGCGGACGAGTGGAGACCATCCAAACGACAGCATTATTGAAGACGGCCAGAATACTGAGAAGAGTCTTGGACCCTTGGGGAGACTTGCTGTCGCTCAATCTCCAGTGAAAGACTATCAGCTAACGCTGATGTGAAAAACTCTAATGAGATAATAATAATAATAATAATAATGATAATAATAATAATAATAATAATAATAATAATTACCTCGACCTTGCTAGGGATTAAAAAACTATGGAATATGAAAGTGTCGATTGTACCAATTGTGATTGGTGCTTTTGGCACAGTGACTGAAGGATTATTAAAGGGCTTGGAGGATTTAGAAGTTAGCGGACGAGTTGAGACTATCCAAACGACAGCATTATTGAAGACGGCCAGAATACTGAGAAGAGTCCTGGAGACTTGAGGAGACTTGGTGTCACTCAAACTCCAGTGAAAAACCATCAGCTAACGCTGATGCGAAAAAATCTAAAAGAGTAAATAATAATAATAATAATAATAATAATAATAATAATAATAATAATTCGAAGACTACATTGAAAGCGTCGAGGAAGACTGATTACAATCACCAGAAACAATACAGATAACACAAGGATCAACAGAACAAATGTAACTAGAAAACAAAAATGGGAAGAAAAACAGCTGTATGGACATCTCACCCGAGAAAACTTGGACGTGGCTAAGAAAGGGAAAACTTAAGAGAAAAACTAAATCTATTCTGATAGCAGCACAAAACAACGCCATAAGGACCAGTTGTATCAAAGCGAGAATCGATAAGAGGCAAAACATAGCAAATGTTGGTTATGTGGTGATAGAGACAAAACAATCAATCACATTGACAGAGTAATTCAATAAATATGTAAATATCCACAGAAGGTTTATATCTTCGAATGAGACGTTTCACGAAGAAGAACCAAAAATAAATAAATAAACTCTAAAAAAATAATTATTCGCAAAAATGTAAATAGGAATGTAAAATGAATGTGAATCTTTAACCTCTAGGCATAAAATGGCTCGAAACTGATTGATATGCCGTTAAAATCAATCAGTCAGTCTTTGTTCTAACTATTTTCAGAATGTATTTAAGAGTTTTTTGCCCACTTTTCTATCGAATACAATTAATTTTTAAGCAGATCTAGTTGACCCATTGATGGGACCCTTACAGATACAACCATTTTGTGTCAGAGTGAGCCTGAGAATAATGACAATCTGGAGCCTTATCATCAGATGCAGCTTAATATCAAATCCTTTTTTAGAGAAGTAGGGTATTACCCTTTTGAAGGGAGTACAGTCAGCGTATTCTAAGCCTCAACGTCAGGATGAAAAAAGAAGGCGGAAAATCGAGCCATGGAATTGATAGACTATAGAAAGGGTAGTTAACTTCATTATGAGAGTTATAGAAAACTGGAAAGTAGAATTAACACCTGGAAGACAAAGCCAAGCAGAAGTTCAGATACAAAGAAGTATTTTTCATTATCGCTGCTGTTGTTTTTATTAAGATGCTACCGATCCTATTTACCCAACCCCTCCGCTCGGGCAGGATATGACACAAGGTCAATTTTTTTAAGCGGAGTTTAACAGGTTTGAATTCAGAGTTTTCCTTCTCCTAGACTAGTTGCCTCACCAAGGCTGAAGAACCCAGTCTGTCCTACTATTTACCCATAGCTGGAGGGAGAATAATTGGATTCACACCTTTCCCAAGGGTATTAGAGACTTGCTGTCGCTCAATCTCCAGTGAAAGACTATCAGCTAACGTTGATGTGAAAAACTCTAATGAGATAATAATAATAATAATAATTACCTCGACCTTGCTAGGGATTAAAAAACTATGGAATATGAAAGTGTCGATTGTACCAATTGTGATTGGTGCTTTTGGCACAGTGACTGAAGGATTATTAAAGGGCTTGGAGGATTTAGAAGTTAGCGGACGAGTTGAGACTATCCAAACGACAGCATTATTGAAGACGGCCAGAATACTGAGAAGAGTCCTGGAGACTTGAGGAGACTTGGTGTCACTCAAACTCCAGTGAAAAACCATCAGCTAACGCTGATGCGAAAAAATCTAAAAGAGTAAATAATGATAATAATAATTCGAAGACTACTATGTGATAAGCAATCAGTCTCGTCCAGGATTTGAACTCGTGTCGCCGTGTTCATTTCCTATGACGATAACGATTACACCACGGGCACCTCCAAGATGATACCGATAAATTATATTCTAAGAAAGGTTAAAGGAGGCTTCAAATTTAGAAAACCGCTTGATAAACAACCTCATGCATCGAGAGGATATAAAGATTTTTGTTACCAATGAAAAAGAATTGAAAACTCTAATTCAAAGTGTTAGAATCTTCAACGAAGATACCAGAATGGCTCAATACTTATAATGAATAAAAGAAAAAAAAGAGAAACTACAGATGGAGTAGAACAAGCCAACTACAAAAGTATCAAATCACACAGAGAAAAAGAAAGCTATAAATATCTGGGAATATTAGAAATAGACGCTATCAGACAAACTCACAATGAGTAAAATTTACAGTATCACCAATAAATTATACACCTCATAACTTTTGTAAAAAGTTAATTTGTTTCCTAGCTAGTTAATTCGTTTTTAAAATACCAATATTTTATTATTTCCAGTGAAACATTATACAGTCAAAACGGATATCATTGGGTATTATTCATTACTAATCTTGAAAACATTGAAAACTAGAAAAACAATAAAGTTTGCGGGACATTGGCCTAATGAGTAGAGTATTTGCCAATGGTCCTGGAGACTGGAGTTCAATCCCAGGTCGAGTCATACCAAAGACTCAAAAAATGGTACTTGGTGCCGCCTTGCTTAACACTCAGTGCTATAAGGTAAGGAGCAAGGGTAAAGTGGAGCAATCCAGGGAATGGAGTAGTGCCCTTCCCTACACCTCAGTGTAGTAGCTATTGAAAAGGGAGCTTCCAGGTCACCCTCGACTAAGGTCGCCAACTTTACTTACAACATAGAATTTTGCGTTGAGGTGTACTTATTTATGGTCTGCTACATATTCACAGTTTTGGTCAATTATATCTATTTTTCTTGGGTTATAAGTAGACTACACAACTTAATCTCTCTATCTTTTTTTTTCTCTCTGTTGTTATTTTCCATTCTTATTTCTCCCCTCTAATTATAACTTCTATCCTTCAATATTGAGATTTTTCTGCGTCACTTTCAGTCATTTGTTCCTTTTTCAATGTCTCTTACAATTCATTTCCTCTTTTCTTTCGTCTTCCAATTCTTTCTTTCATCTAAACGATTGATTTGAAAGGACTTTTGCCAGGCGATGTTCCTGCGTTATCAACGACTATTGCCACCATTTCAAAGCATAAGTTTCTATCTCTATATAATCCCGACATTTATGACGGGTACTAGGCTATAGTAATAATAATAACAAATCGCAAATAAACGAATGACGCACACCGAGTGATCCATCCAATTTTTTTATCTATTGGCAAGATTCCTTAATGTTGAATTCCTGACCAAAATTCATACATTTCCAGTCGACGATTCGCCGCGGGTTCAGTAGCAAGATGCTTACACAAGAGCAAGACTAATCAGTTTTTGCTTGTGTACTTTTGGGAATGTTCTGGCACACACGAATAAAATGCACTGGCAGCTTTGTGTATGCAGGAGCAGATGCATTTTTATACAGCTAGATATGTGTAGATATTTTGCTTAATATATACATTTTTACACCCATCTTTTCGTAAATGTATGTGAATAATCATATCAACATAGATAAATAATCATATCACTGCTATGAGAAGGTGTATATGCTGGTCCGTCAAAATGTCCGTAGATATATGATTTACAGGGAACGATGGGTAAATTGTCGTCAATACTTTTACCTGTCAATCAGTCTAGGGTTATTTGATGCGTATAGGTTTGGGAATCCCGTTTATTGTACTTTTTTGTGTAGTTGTTTCTCGAGATTTTTTAACACGGTAAAAAATGATGACAGATAATCTATAAACAAATATTTGACCCATTGGTAGAAACCTAACAGATACTATCACTCCGTGACAGAGTGGATCTTGGAGTAATATCAATGAAGGGTACTCCATACACCCGAGATCTTCAGCAGTGGAGTCTCGTTATCGGATCCAGTTTAATCTAATATCCCTTTTTTCACTCCTCTGGAAGGAATGCAGTCAGCGTATTCTAATCCTCACCGACAAGGCGTCATATGAAAGAGGTTTGATTATGAAATATCTCTTCTATGTCAAACAAAGTAATTATCATTTCTTTGGAGTCATAATTACGTTTTATGACTCAGCATCTTAGCATTACAGTATCATTTTCTTTATCGAATGACAGTTAATCAATTTAAGCTTAAAAAGTAATTATAATTTGCTCATTCAAACATCTGTGCTACGGAGTTTTCCTTAATGTAGCATAGGACCAAAATACGTTGTTTCTGAAAGAAAAGAGTTCGCAGAAAAGAAACACTCAAAACTTGAATTTTAAGGAAGAAAATAGTAGTCGCTTTTATTCTTGGGGACTACAGCGGACTGTAGTTAAAAAAAGTTTCATCAATAGCGTTCTTCCTCCCTCCTCCACGGCGTCGTTATCGTTGGCTTGTTGATACTTTCATATCAGTCGAATTGCTGACAGGCTGGGTATGACATGGGTCGGGGCGTCATGGAGCTCTGTTGAACCTATTTGGAAACCTGCCTTGAACTGCCAAAATCTCGTTATTTGATTTCCTTATATAGCGATTTGATGGATCAACTCGAAGGCTCCCGAAGGCTCGATGATCACCAGTGAAAACAGTAGTGCAGCACGTGAAAGTTCATGCGTGATTATATTAAAATCACGCTTGAACTCTACAGGTCACTCTGCCTGCACGAGCGAGGTTCGTGACACCTTTGATCGTCAGACCCATGTACCCAACGACCGATGACAGCTGATATGCTCGCGCGTTCTCCAACCCTGAAACCGCCGCAACTCAACGACGGCGACGGTTTGTTATATTACACTTAATATCTAGTCATGAATGAGATATTCATTGGCATATGAATTAGTACTTCTGAGTTCGAAATGGTAGCATTTGTCGTGTTGTCAAGTTCACAAGTGACAATGTTCTCATTGGTTGACTGAAACTGTTTCAAATCACCGGAGTCAATAGAAGAAAGACAAGTTGAAAGGGAAAAGAAATTGGAAAGAGAGAAGAAGCAGAAATTAATGCGTCGGAAGAGCACATTAGAATATTGTACTATGTAATCGCCTCCTACCACCACTGAAAGTGTGGAGGCGTTGAGTGAAATCCTATTTACCCAACCCCTCCGCTCGGGCAGGATATGACACAAGGTCAATTTTTAAGCGGAGTTTATCAGGTTTGAATTCAGAGTTTTCCTTCTAGACTAGTTGCCTCACCAAGGCTGAAGAACCTAGTCTGTCCTACTATTCACCCATAGCTGGAGGGAGAATAATTGGATTCATACCTTGCCCAAGGGTATTAGTGCTATGTGAAGTGCAATTAGTTTCGTCCAGGATTTGAACTCGTGTCACCGTGTCCATTTCCTACGACGATAACCATTACACCACGTTGAGTGAAACAAGCTTGAGAAATTTTTGAGTTTTGATTTTAGTTACTCGCATTTTTCGGAGAACTGCAGAATGGAGGTGGGTTTTTTTTTGGGGGGGTCAACGTTTTAAACGACACTTTTAAAAGGGGCTTTGATAGAAACTTTGCAAGATACAGGGAATTTCCTCTTTATGAAAGATAGTTTTAAAATCCACTTAAATTGCCGGCCTGGATGTGGTTGCTATATTCGTTACAAATACAGAAATTCTTGAATCACTATGCATAGAGATTAACAAATCTTACTTGAACAAGATTAACTAGCAGTCTCATTCTTAAATGCCTTTAAGACTCTTTCCGCCAATTCCTCTTACCACTATTAAATTTTTTTTCCCGTAAATTTCCTTTCCACTTGTTCTTCCTCCTACTCCTGTTGGAGTCGAAAGTATATGGGAAAAATACGGCGTCTATCCAGAAATCAAATGACTGATATAAAGACTCGAACGGATCAAAGATAAAATGTATCTGCTCAACTTAATCTATTATATATATATATATATATATACTCTTTAAGAAAAACAACAAACGGTCACATTAGGATTATAGATTTATTTCCATCCTGTTACGCGTTTTTTAAAAATTCAAAAACACGAAAAAAATTCAACAGGACTTCTTCAGATCCTATGGATAAAACAAATCAGAATAGACACAAAAAAAAGATGGGAGGGGATAGAAGAGGGGAGAAGAGTTATCTCCTCATTTAGCCCATTCCGTTTTTTATTTTAATTTTGCTTAGAATTGTAGTAAATTTATTTTTAAAAAATTTTAAATTTTTATTTTAATTTTTAAATTCTAATTACATTTTGACTTAAACTACAAATTTAATATCAAAATGGATTTTTAACTTTATTCAATAACTTTACGTAATGATACAGTAATAATTATATTAAATTAAACTCAAGATTTAATTAAAATTAGAAAAATTTTAATATATATATATATATATACATATATATATATATATATATATATATATATATATATATATATTATATATATATATATATATATATAAGGTTCTAAATAGAAAAGCTACGATTTTACTGATATAAATTGAATTAATTGTTTTATATTATATTTAGGCGTTTTCGTTTATGATGCTTTTATCTAAGCCAGGATGAAACTACTGATACCATGCAAAATCTTCAGGGCTATTTGGAGACAGGTTTTACCTCAATATCCGACAGAAAATCTCAAGAGTAAGTGTTATTTGTTGTAAGAGAGAACCTTAATATTCCCTTAACTGATATTCAGAAACGGCGTTTCCCTTTTGGATAATTGCCCA
This sequence comes from Sepioteuthis lessoniana, assembly GCA_963585895.1. Taxonomy (NCBI): domain Eukaryota; kingdom Metazoa; phylum Mollusca; class Cephalopoda; order Myopsida; family Loliginidae; genus Sepioteuthis; species Sepioteuthis lessoniana. The sequence continues at coordinate 53,247 of CAUZXS010000061.1, read as the reverse complement.
GTAAATCCCAAACTTTAGATGTCAGATAAAAAGAAAATTCGCACTTGAAAACAAATAAAGAAAAATAATAATCTCATAAATGCGAATTACTCAATTTTTCTTCAGGTGTTATCATCAACAAGCTAACTGCTGTGCAGTGTCTTTTGAGATAGAAAATGCATGATTATTCAGGATTTCTTGGAACTTCAACAAACATAGCAACGCTAAGCTGAACGCCAAGATTTCTAGGGACAGGTTAGCGAGGGACGGCAATCTTTCACTTGCAACACACTAACGCCAGACTCTACGCCAGTTTAAAGACCAGGAGGCGAAATTTGTCTCGAGTGTCTTGCCACCCATTCCCTGACAACGATGTCGTCATCACTGCACAGATTTTGGTAAGCACTGCATGAATGCTTTCTCATTTATCGCTGGCGAAAATGCATTGCTAGCGGTAGTGACTATGGAGAAAAGGCGTGTTTTGTAAATGAAAACTTGCTCTATCTAACAGTTCTATTATTATCTATTGTAATTTCCGTGGAAAGGAATAAGAAGCATTACTTTTAGGGCCTCCTTAGTATTATTTATGACCACTATTATATGATTGTTTGACCGATTTGAACGGCACGCTCACTCGTCTGGAGATATTTTATGTCTACAGGGTAGGTACAGTATCTATTACATTGTATATTCATAATAATTCTTTTTCTTCGTTAACATTAGAAAATGGTTAGTATAGACACATTTGCTAATATATATATATATATATATATATATATATGGAAATGAATAATGGAAAGGAAATCGACAGTATGGAGAAAAATTGAAAAAAAAAGTAATCCAAAATTAACTTCCATTGTTGTTCTATCAACTCTTGTTTCATCATTTTAATGTCCTGACGAAGGTTGACTAAAACCGAAACGTTTTAACGTCGACTTTCGTTCGAATGAATTAATCAATTTTGGATTACTTTGTCAATTTTTCCCCGCCGAAATAAATTTAGTATGACAACTTAACCGAGTTTGAGTCTCCATCAAATTGTACTATATATATATATATATATATATATATATATATATATATATATATATATTTAGACCACCATAAAATCAAAAAGGAAAAAAAACCTGTTTGCAAAGAACTAAAATCTTTTACCTTTGCTTGTTCCCGTCAAGAAAGTGTTATTTTCCTATTGCTTATGTAAATGGAAATGACCAATTATTCTTTCCAAACTCTGTTGCTCTAGGTAATGGAAATTTTGCCCTGGGAAATGTAATTTTTAAAATTTACTCATTTTTAGATCCCCCTGTCGTTGGGACTTAGAATACACTGTATCCTCTCCTGCAAAGAGTAAGACCCTCTTCAAAAAAGGAGAGTCTGGGTATGACACTAAACTTTATTTGTTGTTGAGGAAATCTGCGGAATGTAGAGTACAACTTCATTGTCATTACTTCCAGGTCCACTCTGGCTCATAATGAAATTTGTTAGGATCCCATGTATAGGTCAAATAGATCTGCTTAAAACCATTCATATTTGATAAGACTATCTGCAAAAAAACCCTTTAGAAACATCTACAAAAAAAATGTAAATATGAACATAAAATGAACAGAATTTCTTAACTTTTAGGCATGATATAACCCTAAACGGGTTGATATTCTTTTAAAACCATTCAATGAATGAATCAGGCATTTTCAAGAGCTTACTAGGTAGCTGACTGAGAATTTTCAAGAACATTTTTGTTTATTTTATTCAACTTTAGTATAAATACAAGAAATTTTGATTCATATGTTTTTATTCCGAACTTATGTAAATCAAAATATGAGAATTTATATATTTTACATAGAAAATGGCTTAATTTCTTAATTTCATCATCCAAAATGTAAAAACAAGGTTTGAAGGGAATAATGACAATTTGTTATGCTTTTGCAATATAAGCAATTAAAAAATCACACATATTATCCCGGAACAAATTTGTCTTACATAGTGCACTCTGCCTGCCAAGAAAATTAACATTGAAAGCTTTGTCTTTTATGTGTCGCTTGTGAGAAGCAACTGTCTGACCCACCAAGAAGACTAAATCTCAACTTTTTATGAAGCCCAAGAGATTTTGCTTGATTCATCAACTAGCTTCTGGGTTCAACCCTTAAAAGTACAACCATAGATTAAAAAGAAAAAAAAATCAAACCTGAGATGTTTAGAAAAAAAGCTCGATATATTTCCCATGATAGGAAAACATGGTGCAACTGGATCATCATCTTTTCATTTTGTTGGCGTTCTGATCTCCGATTAGATGAATGACTCGTTTCTTTTTATCTCCACCACAGTTTACGGATCTTGTCTTCTCATTACTGTAGATAACCACCCTCAGAGGTCAGTGAATGCGAGGGATATAACACACACACACACACACACACACACACACACACACTAACTCGTTTCATTTTTTTAAACTCGAGGGAGCCTACAAACCCTTGTAAAAGATATCCCAGAAGGCAGGTTATCGGTATATCTAAAATATACTAAAAGATACTTTGACAGTAGGAGAACTTCCTTCTGGATCATTCGGTAATCATAAGGGGTGGTCTAGATCCTTGGGGTTAGATTTCTTCGGTTTACGAATCCACTAAATCTTATCGCTCTCGTTTTACTAATCTTTAACTGACGGCACACTCCTCTCATTCATGGCGGGGTGGGAACAAATTTACTTTTGAAGAATGAAAAATACATACTATAATGATCTGATTTGTGTATCATTGCATATTACTGGGACATAGTAAAAGTGGCACATTGTTGGGAGATTTTTGTTACCACAATAGCATAAGACTATCTGCAAAATATCAATTTACAACTTAATAATAATTATAATATGGTTCCGTGTTTTTTAACGAAACATTTTTGGCGCAACACGGGATTGCATAAGTGGAGCATTCTCACCAAACTTTCTGCTCCTGGAGACTTTCTCTTGTTCCCTTAACTTCAAATTCATTTTGAAGGTAAGATTCGAGGATGTGGTGTACATTAAAAGAAATAAGAAGCATAGTGATACTCTATATCAAAAGAAGAATTTCAGAGAGTTTTCTACTGAAGGAAAATTCGATGGAGTAAGTGTGTGCCGCGGAGATTATCCTAAAGAAAACTTTTTAAGGTTTCTTTTCTGTTTCAGTAAATACAGCCTCAGACTCGATACTTTTTGAACAAACCTTTTGTGTGCGAATATATATATATATATATATATATATATATATATATATATATATATATATAAACGATTTTAATAATATAGCAATATTTCGATGGAATTTTCGTACTTAGCAGATTTTGGCTCAAAGGCACGTTTTTGAAGAATTGAGTGAATAATGAAAGGAAAAAGTTATCTAATTCTTTTTTCTCTCCTTCAGACTAGATAGAACGAAACAAGTTACTTAATTTTCCTCTTAAACGCAACCAACAGTATCATCCATAACGATAATGATAAGAATCATTCTAAAAGTGAAGCGAAACACTTCAACTCATTTTATACTGAACTAAATCTTTAGTACTTAGTTGACTTATCTTATCCACATTCTTTATTTGGCCATATCTATGTTATATTTAGTTGAATCATCCCACAGATGATTGCCACACTTTAACTTAAGACAAAAAACTCCTAAGATCATAATGTTAAACTCTATTTAACATATATGTTCATGTATGTATTTCACCATTCCCAGCGTCACGAGCAGAATGGGATACAATGTCAATTTCTAAGTGGAGTAAAACTGGTTTAAATTTAGAGTTTTCCTTCTCCTAGATCGGTTGCCTTACCAAAGTTCGTTTGCCAGAATGTGAAATGCAAACAATATCGTTCGGGATTGGAACTCGGTTGATTGTTTGGGTTTTATGATGTATCAACCTTTGTAGGTTATTTAACGCCAAATTCTGTCTATATGTATATACATTCAATTGAATTCGGTTCATCAAGTCTATTTCCAATGGTGATAACCGAGACACCACAAGCGCTACATATGCTCGTGTATAAGTTGGTCTAATATACAGATCTATGGTTAATTTCAAATTATTTATGATCAATTGCAAACAACAAATTACATGTTTTCCGCTTCAAAGTAATGCCTCTGGAGTCTAATGCCCTTTCCCGTCCTTCTCTTCCACGCTTCTATTTCACTGCTGGAAGGATTCTTCGGGGATGCTTCTCACCTCTGCCGTTAAAATACTCTTGATGGTCTCTCCGCTTTCAAAACAGGTCTCCTTGATAATCCCCTTAAGGGAAAGAAAAAAGTCACACGGAGAAAAATCAGCTGAATAGAGAAGTTAGTTCGGCGATGTTCCTCTCGGTCAGGAACTGCCGGATGCTCAGCACACACGGTTCCGTTACTTTTTCAGACATACCCAAATTTTCAGTGATAAGCTGTCCTTTTTATGTTCAACTGACTTGCAATCATTCAAACAGTCAACCGACAATTGCCACACAACAATTACCTTAGCTATTCGCTCGACGTTGACCCTAGTCCTGCTTGTTGAAGACTTCCTGATCCCGGATTCATCTCTCACCTTCTGACACTCCTATGTGAACTTCTTATGCTACTCAAAACCACATGTGCGTGACATAGTGTTATTTCCATACACTTGCTGAAGCAAATGTTTGTGACTGAGTTTTCAACAACCAAAAATTCCGAGTTTATTTCTTCTTCAGTGGGCAGAGCAGAATAACCTAAAATAGAGGAGGTATAAACAAAAGCATGTGGAGGTGCCTGTGGTGTCATGGTTATCGTCGTAGGATATGGACGACACGAGTTCAAATCCTGGACCAGGCTAATTGGATTTCACATAGCACTAATACCCTTGGAAAAGGTATGACTCCAATTATTCTCCCTCCAGCTATGGGTAAATAGTAGGGCAGACTAGGTTCTACAGCCTTGGTAAGGCAACTAGTCTAGGAGAAGGAAAACCCTGAATTTAAACCTGTTAAACTCCGCTTAAAAATTGACCTTGTGTCATATCCTGCCCGAGCGGAGGGGTTGGTAAATATGATAAACAAAAGCATGTGAAAAAATACAATGGTTGAAGAAAGCAAAGATTAAAGTGATATACTCCAAAGATTTCATGTCAGATGATAACACAATCAGCTTATCCTTCTTTGGGGAGTCCTCATCATACAATGCCGCTTCGAAGTAGCTAGTTCGAACTTCAGTCACGCTATTATGTTCACTTTTGGACTAATAGCTTGGGTAGGATTTGAAACCGCTATCCTCAGACAATGCTCACCTGGAACCGTAGAGACTCAACGCCTCTATCCGCTGCGCCCGAAGGGCGATCAAGGATGGATTTTTTGGTCTTATAAATCCTTATCTGGTCTTCCAGAGTCGGGTCCGTACCGAGTTTTTGTACTTGTCTTTAATTGGAATCATTTCGACATGAGGCTTCTTAATCTGAGAATTAATTTTTATTAAATCACCTGAAGAAGGCCAGAGGTGAAATTTGGTTGAAACGTAGTGAAAGAAGAAGAAACAACACAAAAACTACCAAGATGAGGATAAAAAGTCCGCAATAAATAAAAATTAATCTTTGTATTCAGTATTTTTTTCTTTTATCTGCTAAATTTTTATTCTTATTTTTTTTACTATTGCATCATTACCATCGAAAATGTGAAAAACGTGGATCTGACCTCGTTGGCCCCATAATTTTGTAGGGTCAAAATTATTTTTGTACTTAATAATAAAGCAAGAGTGAACAAAAAGATGTGCAAAAGGCACCATGTCAAGTAATTCCCCTTTATAGCAGCACTCAGATGAGCGGGATTCGCTTAACAGCGTCCATTTCTTCTCTAAGTGAGACAAGATTTACTGCGTTACATGGAACCAGCAACAAAGAACGATCCCTAGTGTTATCTAAATTTATTGGCCGGGAATGGCAGATTTTATTCCTGTAACCTCAAATCACCATGAAGGTCAAACTCAGATAATCTGTTTTGGAGTCTAAACTCAATGATTGATTTGGTTGATTAGTGGATTTTAAAAGCATCTCAAACCGACCAGGATTATTTTATGCCGAGAGGTTTCGGAATCAGATTCATATTGACATTTTTTGTGTAGTATTTACTTGAGAGATTTTTTTGCAGACGTTCTTATCGAATACGAATAATTTTAAAACGTATCTATTTGATTCATAGATGGGGGCCCACCAGGTACTACCATTCCGAGTCAAGATGGGCCTGGAAGTAATAGCAAAGGGTTATCCTGATTCCTCAGTTCTACAAATCTTACCATCAGATACAGTTTCGTGTCATGCCTATTTCAAGTCAATAGCCCAGCTAAAATGTTTCGATTAGCTGTGATCCTTGGATACACTACTATACAACGCATAAACTTCAGTATCGTAGTATTGAAATAGTTGCATCTCTTGATCTGTACCCATAAATATGCCAAGAAACATGTGCGTGCATCTAAACTCTTACGTATGTGCAGAAGAAGATATAATTATTTCAACAGAAAACAGCATGACGTGAAATATTTTGACATTAATAATGATTATCCAAGAAGTGAGAATGTTCAAACAACAGACATTTTCTATTTTTCGCGAAAAATCTTTCTTTTTGGTCAGCTTTAAAAAATTAGGAGGAAGATAAAAATACGAGAGAGAGAGAGAGAGAGAGAGAGAGAGAGAGAGAGAGAGAGAGAGAGAAGAGAAGAAGAAGAAGAAGAAGAAGAAGAAGAAGAAGAAGAAGAAGAAGAAGAAGAAGAAGAATACTTAATAAAAAAAAGAGAAAACATAATTTATGAAAGAATGTGGAAGATAGGTATGACAGTTAAAAAGTAATTTTAACGGGGAATGAGGAATGAAAAGGATCGTTCTGGAATGTTGAAATTAAGAAGGAAGGAATTGGTTGTAAATTGTTATCATCAATAATCATCTTCAAATGCATTTGGTCCTTTCGAAAGAAGATATTTTAAAGAGAAAAAACGGTTGCTTGAATTATTGTGAAAGAAAGAGAAATGGCGACTAGGATTAGAATAAAGAGTAGCTTTTAAGAGGAGTGAACAAAAAGATGTGCAAAAGACACCACGTCAAGTAATTCCCCTTCATGGCAGCACCCAGATGAGCGAGTTTCACTTAACAGTGCCCATCTCCTTTCGAAGCGAGACAGATTCTACTGCGTTACATGGTACCAGCAACAAAGGACGATCCCTGGTGTTATCTTTTATCAAACCCCTAAGATGAACTGCCATTTTTGCTGCCCTGTTATTTACCCTTAGCTGAAGGGGTTGGTCTCTCTTTCCGAAGTGCAAAGAAAATAGTTTGAAAACAGTTTACAGATTTTATTGACCTCGTCGCTAACCACTGCACAAGCTGTGCCTCTTTTGTGAGCAATTGAGCAGTTTTTCGAGGAAAATGAATGATAAAGGCATTTTAGAGATAGAAAATTAGATAAGATACTTAATATACCATTTCAAAGACCATGAATATTAATTTAGGAGAATCTAACTTGGTAAAAAAATTAGTCTTGTGTGCGGGGTTTTGAATATGCTTATTCTATGCCCTGCCGAGACCCACCCCACTCCGAAAGAGGTATCCTTGGTTTAACAAAAATTGTATCTGGTGATGAGGCAGCAGTTCTGGAAATCTCGGGAGTGTGCAATACCCTTTGCCATTACTTTCACATCCACTCTGACGCGAAGTTGTACTACCTGTTAAGGTCTCATCTATTGGTCAAATAGATCTCTTTAAAAATTATTCCTATTAAATAGGAATACCTGAAACCTTGCAGATAATTGCAAATCATTTGTATTAGATAGGAATACTTGATATTGAATAACTGCGCAAAAATCTCTTAAGGGCCAACTACACACAAACATAAATATCAATGAACAATGAACGCAATTCACTAACCTCTGAGCATAAATAACTCCAGACGATTTGACATGCCGTTTCAATCAAATAATCAATTAGTTCGCAGAAAAATGAGGGGAGAGAGAGAGAGAGAGAGAGAGAGAGAGAGAGAGAGAGAGAGAGAGAGATTAAAGTAAATCTAAATCCGTTTTTACTTTTTAATAATCTGCTAACAGTACGGACAAGATACATTAGCGGAGCGGACATTTACTGTTTCCTGGCTACCGTTTCTTCAAATGCCAGAATTTTGGCATTGGCCGGATATTTTGGAAAATAAGTTCACAAGATCATCTAAAAATAAACAAAATTCTTCGATGTATGCGAAGAATGCGGAGATGATAGTAGTAAAGGTAGTTGTGGGTGGATGGATTGGATGTCTTACAATACGATCTTTATTTGCGCGGAGAGTAAAACAAGTCGGTTCTGATTATTCTATTTAGAGCCCAGGTGGTTTTGACGTGTCACAAACACCTTTTCATTGATCTATCTGTTAAAGCCTGTTATTTATACCCAGGTATGTGTTTAAATACACGGAAGGATATAACTTTGCCTTTTAAATAAATAACGAAAAAAGATGGTGCAAACGCGTTGAGCAATTGGTTCTAGATTTAAGACTTTTTGATAAATATTTCTAATAATGAACACAATTATTCACATGTCGACATTAAAAAAATTAATATATCAATACACGGGTTCATAATGGCTACATGTCAAAATTAAGATAGAGTGATTAATTTGTTTTAATAACATATCAATCCATTAAGAGTATTTTTATACATAGTGGTGAGGGAATCACGTTCATTGTACATTTGCATTTTTTCTGTACTACATCAGTGAAATGGAATATTCTAATTTTATTGCGAATTACTTTCATAATTCTCGTTTGAATTTATCTAAAATTAGAGAGTTTTCTTTTAACAGTATATCAATTATATATATATATTATCATCATCATGTCGTGCCGCAGCACGGATATCCCTGACCCTCTCTCACCACTTCTCCCTATCGTTCATCGCCTCTGGTAGGTCTTCAGGGCCACATCCCGTATCCTCACATAGCTGCTGAAGACCTACCTGAGGCGATGAACGATAGGGAGAAGTGGCGAGAGAGGATAAGGGATATCCGTGCCTGCGGCACGACATGATGATGATGATGATGATATATATTTATATATATATATATATATATATAATCTGGCATTTCCTCACTTATAATTTACATTCATTTAATGATTTACATATGAGGTATTCTCAGTGTCAAAGTATTCATATAAAAAGACTGAAATCTTCGGTGTGAATCATATTATCGTTCAATATGGGAACCTTGGGTGGTGTAATGGTCAGCAAACTAGACTTGCAAGCCTTCACGAGTGAGTTCCGGTCTTATTGGGTGCTTCATTCATTCGGCCTTTTGCCATATCTAAGGAAAAAGCTTAGTAAATTACTGTTATCGCCCAATATCATCAATACCAAGAGTTAAGGATACGTTGGAGGTATAAAAAGGCATCATTTATGTGTTGTGGGAAGTCGGCAAGAAACAAAACGAGATAGGTGTCCAGGTGGGATGCTCCAAATCTGCCATCTCGAAGATAACGAGACGAACTTCTTCAAAATGGCCCAAATGCGTTTCCAAACCCAATAGAACACGTAGAGATGAAATTCCAAAGCCTGGAATGATACTGGGGTTGTTATTTCTCAGTCCATAGCACTGCGGAGATTCTATCAGCTCAGATATGAGAGCAAAATACTGATTTCAAAGTCACTACTAATATTTAAACAGAAACGAAAGCGTTCAATATGGGCCAGAGATCATCAAAATTGGTCTATTGATCAATGGAACCAGGTGATTTTCAGTAATAAATCAAGATTCTGTATTTCCTTCAGTGATTGTAGCTCCCACGTCTAGAAATGCGTGAAAAAAAAAAAAAGCGTAAAATTCCCTCAATCTGTAATGGTTGCCACTAGTAGTAATTTACTAAGCTTTTTGCTTAGATGTGGCACAAGGCCATATGAAAGGGGCACCCAAATGGTTGCCACTATTATCAGAAAGATATGCTTCTTGAAAAGATTGATTAATACGGCTCTCAAAGTGTCCTAAATAATTTCCTTATCCCATACAGTGAGAACAAGTTTGGGAACAATTTTTATTCTACCTCTATCCCATAATAATTGTTACGTTTGACATATGCAATATACATGCAGTGAAATAAATACGATGTAAGGACTATTGAGAGAAAGAGAGAAAGAGAGAGAGATTTCATTAGAATGAAAGAAATAAAACTTTTTGCTTTTTATAGACATGTTAGACCATTATCTATATCTCTTATAAATCACAATAACTTTCATATGAGTCTTTATCACTAACTGACAATTTTCTGTCAGTGTTCGCCAATGGCCCGGGAGACCTGGGTTCAATCCCAGGTCGAGTCATACCAAAGACTTTAAAAATGGTACTTGATACCACCTTGCTTAACACTCAGCATTATAAGGTACGGTTCAAGGGTAAAGTGGAGCAATCCTGGGAATGGAGTAGCGCCCTCCCCTACACCTTGGTGTAGTAGCTATCGAAAAGGGAGCCTTCGGGTCACCCTCGACTATGGTCGCTAACTTTTATGTTATACATTTACCAAACCCCTCCGCACGAGTAGGATGTGAGACAAGGTCATATTTTAAGCAGAGTACTGCTGGTTTTAATTAGGAGTTTTCCTTCTTCTAGACTAGTTGCGTTATCAAGTTCAAAGAAACCAGTTATACCCTATTATTTCACCTTAGGTGAGGGAGAACAGATGGATTCATACCTTTCCTAAGGGCATTAGCGCTAACTGAAACTCAAACAGGTTCGTCCAGGATTTGAACTCGGTATGCCGATTCCATTTCCTCCGACGGTTTGATGTAGTGCAACCAAATATGCGAAATTCTCTTCTAAATATGAAATGACGACTGGAAAAGAAATTGGAATAATTATATAAACGTTTCAAAACACCTAGATTTTTAAATTTCAACTAAAATCTGTAAAGAAAAAAAGAAAAAAATCATCTCTAAAAAGTATTGGTATTTGAAATCGGAAATCTTTCCTCAGATATTTGTATAATATGTGATCCCAGAGTTCCTGTGGGTGACGATTTCCAAATAAAATATGATTCACTAAAAGTTAATTGAAATCTATTAGATTTCAATTGACTTTTATTTGGAAATGAATCATATTTTATTCTGGAAATGAAAGGTCCGAGGAATTGCTCAAAATTCCACCAGTTGTGCAGATTCAAGTTACTTTAAATCATCATCTATATTGTATTTCGTTGTCAGTCTAATGACCTTCTCAAATCTTTTAATTCCGAAGCGCCCCCTTCTTCATACATGATAAAAAGACTCATTTATCTCACTCGGAATTGTTATCTTTGAGAGATTTTAATCTTTGACAAATCTTTCGAGTCTTTCTTCTAAAGACATCGCATAAAATTATTCGTGTCATGCCTGCGGGGGTTACAGATATCCATCCGTTTCCGAAACAAATGAATACACAAACGTCTCATCAAATGTCAGATTTAAATTCTTTTTTCCTCTATGCAAACACAGCGTTTCTGTTATCGTCAGTTCTCGATCTCGAAACGGATGTTCAACAAAGACAAAGAAAATAAACCAGCTTGAGTTCTTCTGTCATGTAATATCGTTTCTCGTGTAACTCTGGTGATAGTCGAAAATATATCATGTGGAGACTGATGGAATTATAGACGGTTATGAAGAAAATGAAATACGAGGGCTAGAAAGTAAAATGATTTTTATAAAAAAAATTCCGGTTGGCAACCCTGATGGAAAATCAACTGAGCAATGTTGACTTTGAACACCTGTGAAAGCAGTTATAGGTTTGCGTCACAGAATTCTGGTACATCGGAACAATTTATGGATTATTACAAATGTAAACACATTTAGTGTGTCACAAAATAAAAGACATAACTTTTCACGATTCTGAGAGAAAATTTACGCTTATTTTTCTCGAGTCTTTCAAAAACTTCCGACTCTATTTTTCATGAATATTAACAACAGTCATACATTATTTAATTCCAATTCGGTCCCAACGAATCAGTGAATTGTTGGGATTTATTAGCCATTCTTCACCAGGTAAGCCTGAATTGATTAATCTTTACCTAAAAGTGAAAGTTCATTTTAAAAATGATCGTATTATTTTTAGTCATAAATAATACACAGTTTACATCTGTATCTACATATCTAATGGCATATCAATATATCTTTTGTTCGTTACATATATATATATATATATATATATATAGAGAGAGAGAGAGAGAGATTTTGATTAGCGGATGATGGTAAGCAGGATAGATGATTAATATTGCGTTGTGAATTCGTTTACCATTGATTGTTTCACGCTTTTGATCTCGTGCCATACTAAGCTTAGTAACAATAGATGTACACATGTTGAATATTATATCTTTGGTATGTTTACCATGCTATTGGCCTAATAAGTAGAGTGTTTGCCAATGGTCCGGGAGACCAGGGTTCAATTCTAGGTCGAGTCATACCAAAGACTCAAAAAATGGTACTTGATGCCGCCTTGCTTAGTACTCAGCACTATAAGGTAAGTAAAGTAAAGCAATCCAGGGAATGGAGTAGCGCCCTCTCTTACACCTCGGTGTAGTAGCTTTAGGGTCACTCTCGAAAAAGGTCGCCAACTTTATTAACTATATATATTGGTGTGGGTCTGTGATATATATATAAATAGTATCTAACACTTTATACTTTTTACTTGTTATTCCATATTAATGATAATGCACACACACACACGCACACACACACGCACACACACACGCACACACACACACATATATATATATATATATATATATATATATATATATATTTCTTTAAGAAAAAAAAAAGAAATATTGCTCTGTAATAAATTACATTGAGCTCTCTACCAGATTTAAATGTTCAACTCTTGAATGATTTTCTTGTCCCGAGGGAATTACTCCAAACTCTGGTTTAACCTGTCAGAATATAACCTATATATATATATATATATATATATATATATATATATATATATATATATATATTAATTTAAGTACAGTTTAATTGTCAAAACCATTTCTATTTCAAGCTATTAATACAATTGTCTGTAGGAAAGTAGGAAGGTATCTCATTCTCTTCATTATGTATGTATATAAGTGTATATTCAATCCCTCCAAGGAGAAAGCGACACAAGGTCAATTTTTAAGCGGAAATTTTATTCAATACCGGTTGCAATATCAAGGTTAAAGTATCCAGTCTGCCCTGCTATTTACTCAGAGTTGGAGAGAATACTTGTATTCATACCTTTCTCATGAGTGTTATCGCTAGATGAAATGCAAACAGCCTCAACCAGGATTTGAACACGGATCACGGGTCCATTTCCTACAACAGTTGCCATTATACCAAGAGCGCCGCCATGTATGCATGTATGTATGTATACAGGTGAACAGGGTCCAGCACCGAGTCCACAAAGTCACCACGCTAACTGTGACATATGTGGAAAATTGTGCCTATCTCTTGCTGGTCTCAAAAGCCATCTGGGTAAATGTGCAAAATCTATCTTGCACCCAAATAATGTCACTGCAAACAAAACTGATCGGTTGTGCCAATTCTGTGGCAAAATCTGTCGCAGTTTGGCTGGCCTGAAGAGTCACCTACGATCACATACAATTTAAGGTGGGAGTTGGTGAGGGAGGGAGGGAGAGGACATGAGATAATGGAGGTGGTCACGCTCGAAATCGAGAGGACAGCCATCATGTATGTATAACTATTATTCTAAAGAAACAGTGGTAATGTTTCAACCTGCACCTTGCAAGCATTACTGTGAAGCAAATATATACATTTATGGAAAGCGTTCATCAGTTGTTGACAGGTTTGTATACCTAGGTAGTACAATCAGGTATTGTTTCTTTGACTGTGAAATCTCACAGAGAAATGAAAAAAGTAGTAGACCTTTCAGAAAGTTAGAGCAATGCCCCTGAAGGGCAGCGTGGAATATCCCAAAATACTAGGATGAACGTATGCGAAGTTTGTGTGCTGATATTTTTTACTTTATACATGTGTTGCCGATCACCATCATTTTAAACAGCTAAAATTATTATGATGAATTATGAGGATGAACTTTAAAACGCAATAACGTCGATCTGCCGAGATATTTACAGTTTTTCAAAAATCTTTATACGTTATTTTTGGCTGGTGGGGTGCTTTCCATTTACGATTTCTGTATGAAAATGCTTTTTGGGAAATCTAATGATGTCTGCTTGATTCAAACCGTTGCTTCATGAATGTGAGTTCAATTGACATCTTAGAAAGATGTCAACACGATACTATTGACTTGTAAATTTCTTAAACAGCATTTTTATACAGAAATCGTAAATGGAAAACCAAAAATGAGGTGTAAGGACTGATTGAAACGAAGCAAATACATCAGCTGATACCTTGGAGCTTCAGTCAAGTAATCTTGGTCAATTAGAGAGGATTAATTTATCTGGGTGAAAACTGAATTTAAGCAATCCCTGACTAAAAATGAAAAACTTAAATGAAATCCAAGGAAAGATTTTGAATTTGAGTCTTCTCTTCTTAAAGGTGATCGCCGAGAAGAAAAATTGTAATGTCTGTGAGATGATCTATTGAAGTAAAGCTGTAATAAAAAGCCAATCACATACTCGTGAAAGGAGACCACAAAGGGATTATTAGATAAGTACAAATTGCAACAACACCTGTGACATATGTGGAAAAAAATGCAACTCAATAGGAGAGCTTACATAGAAATTTCTAATTAGATTAAATCTTATCTGTGATAAATTTTATACCAGATATTTCAAAACGCTTGCTGATTTGAAAAGTTACACCCAGTTAATTAAATGGTTTGTTGGGTTTTATGGTATATCAACCTTTATAGGTTATTTAACGCCAAATCCATTTTTATGTCAATAATCAATTCTATTTAAAACAGTTCAGTTTAGCATCAGTACACGGTTTAATTGTCATAAATATTTCTATTTCAAACTATTCAAGCAGTTATATGTAACAATTCAGTTTAGTTTAAGTACAGTTTCAATGTCAAAAAAGTTCAATTTCAAGCAATTCAGTTTAGCATAAGTACGCAGTCTAAATGTAAGTACAGTTTAATTGTGAAAAATATTTCTATTTCTAGCAATTCAGTTTAGTCAAGCAGTTCTAATTCAGTTAATTCAGTTTAGTAGAAGTACAGATTTTGTTTACATACAGTTAAATGTCAAAACAATTGTATGTTAAATAATTCAGTTTAGTGTAAATACAGTTTCAATGTCAAAAAACAGTTATATTTCAAATAATTCAGATTAGCATAAGCACGCAGTTTAAATGTAAGTACGGTTTAATTATCAAAAACATTTCTATTTCAAGCTATTCAGTTTAACATAAGTACACCATTAGTTCTATTTAACCCATAGATAGGGCCCGATCAGAGTGGACCTAGGAGCGATGGCAATAAAGGGGTACTCCGCGTTCCCCAAAACTCCAGCATCACTGGAACCTCACCATCAGATTGTTTAGTGTCATTAACAGGACACTCGTTGGGGGGGGGTCTTACCCGTCTGCAGAGGTGCGGTCGGTGTATTCTATAGCCCTAGCCGACTGGGCAACCAGTTGATTAAAATAGCCACATTCAGTTAATTGCATATCTTTATAAAATGATATCATGCGATAGCCATATTTGAATTCAAGATGGTAGCCATCATTATTGTGCATGTACAGCATTGCCCATAAATAAATACACTCCTGACATGTGTTTTTAGAGAAGATCAATATCAGGGGGTGTCCTCGTGGTGTAATGGTTAAAGCGATGGACTGCGGAATCGTAGTACGCGAGTTCGAACTCCAGTCGCGCTATTACGTTCATTTTCGGGCAAATACCCTTGGGAAAGGTATGAACCCCCTTATCCTCCCAGCTATGGGTTAAATAGTTCCACTACTGTTCTTCTAGGAGAATAGATTTGGCATTAAATAACCTACAAAGGTTGATATGCAAAGAAACCAAACCAAACAAAGAAACCAAACCAAACCTAAAAATATCAGGATTATATTAATTCTAGTGGAATATTAAGCGATCAAAATGAATGTAATAAAGTTTTATTTATTGCCAAATGTAGCCAAAAATAAAATTGCATAAAATAGTGGTTATTAATTTAGAGTCGTCGACTTTACCAAGGCCTTCAATTCCATTCATAGAGGAAAGATGGAACAAATCCTACTAGCGTACGGCATACCTAAAGAAACCGTAGTAGCAATAACGATTCTCTATAGAAACACCAAAGTAAAAGTACGATCACCAGATGGAGACACAGAATACTTCGACATTGTAGCAGGAATACTACAAGGGGACACGCTCGTTCCATACCTCTTTATCAATTGTCTAGACTACGTACTTAGAACATCGATTGACAAAGTCAGAGAGAACGGCTGCGAGCTGACAAAGAAAAGAAGTAGAAGATACCCCGCAAAAACAATTACCGACGCCGACTACGCCGATGACATAGCGATATTGGCAAATACACCCAACCAAGCCGAAACACTACTGCATAGTTTGGAACGAGCAGCCGTATGTATAGGCTTCTATGTCAATGCACACAAAACGGAATATATGTGCTATAATCAAACGGGTGACATCTCCACTCTAGACGGAACTCCTCTTAAACTAGTAGACAAATTCACTTACCTAGGAAGCAGCGTCGCATCAACAGAAAAGGACATCGACATAAGGTTAACGAAAGCATGGACAGCTATCAATAGGCTATCGATTATATGGAAATCAGACCTAACCGATAAAATGAAACGCAGTTTATTCCACGCAGCGGTCGCATCGATACTGCTATATGGATGCACTACATGGATGCTAACAAAACGGCTGGAGAAGAAACTAGATGGCAATTACACAAGAATGCTGCGTGCAATCCTGAACAAGTCCTGGCAGCAACACCCCACAAGACACCAACTGTACGGCCACCTGCCCCCTATCACGAAAACTATTCAAGTTAGGCGAACCAGACATGCAGGACATTGCTGGAGAAGCAGAGATGAACTCATAAGAGATGTACTCTTATGGATCCCCACACATGGTCGCGCAAAAGCAGGACGACCAGCACGAACGTACATTCAGCAGCTATGTGAGGATACAGGTTGTTGTCCTGAAGACCTACCTAGGGCGATGAACGATAGGGAGGAGTGGCGAGAGAGGGTCAGGGATATCCGTGCTGCCAGCACGATATGATGATGATGATTAATTTAGAAGAAAATTATTTTTTTTTATAAAATTAGGAGTGTATTTATGTATGGGTGATACTGTACATATATAATCGTTTCCTTGCAAAAACTGTACATCATAGCGAGTTTTTTTTATTAGAGTAATACAATTAAAATGCTCTAACCTGAAGAATAAAGAAATTCCCCGTCCAATTTACAATTGAATAATATTTTTGAAGTTTTATGTTCGATCTGAACGTATTTTTTATCATCCAAATTCTCGATATAACGGAGCAAACAAAGAAATGCAATTAGAATTCTTTCTAAATACTGACACAGGCCTCTGTTAAAACAAGAACCCTATGTGTTCACAGGTCTTCTAATATATAAAAAAGAAGAACAATTTTTCTTTTCAAATTCTTACCATATAAATATGAATATATTTATGAAATATTGAAATATAACGTTATCGTTCTTACTTTTACTCTCTGGAATTTTCCAAATATTTAGGGAAAAAAAGCTTAAGATTCTCAACACCTGCGTTCATCGGAGCAAAAAGCTGCAAACTCTATGACTTGTTATTTTTTTAAATGTATGTTTTTGATTTGTTAAACAACAACAACAACAAAGCCCGTTAAAATCAAATGCTGCTTTCATTTAGTGTCGATTTGAAGCAAAAGAGGTGAATGCATTTGGCTGCTTAAATTAACACGTTCCAATGATTTTAGGTTCTTCATTTTTTCCGGCTCTTTGCCTTTCCTTAATTTCTCTTCTGGAAAATATGAGGTAAAGTTACGACATTTGTTTTCATTGCCGCAAACAGATGATTCCAATAAACTCTAAATCCATTATTTCTAACTTTTTTAATCCACACTTTAAGGCTGCCTTAAGCGGACATTAAGCAACATATCGATTCACATTATACTTGTAGAGCTTATATAAAAATTATTTGTGAATAAACAAATGCAAGGAAGTTTACAATAATTATTTTACAGGCATTTCCATTGAAAAATTATAATAATCAGAGTGAGCGCAACAAAGACACTGTTATTATTAAGTTGTAAATTTGAATGTAAAATGTACCAGATTTTATAATTAAAGCATTTTAGAACTGTAGTTTTTTTTTGTTGTTGTTTTTCTCACCACGTTTCGGCCAACAAAAACAAACTACCAAGATGAGGACAAAAGTCTGCAATAAAATTAATACTCCTTTTAGAACTATTGCAGAAATACCATTACCATGCATTATTTTTACTGTGTTAAGATAACATGCATACAAAATGGAAGCCTCTACTTATTTTGGTTAGGTTATTTAGTTTAATGACGTATCAACCCTTGATGGTCATTTAATGCCAAATCCAGTTTATACACATGATTATTAAGGGAACAGTTCGTTAGTAACATTTTTAAACGAACCAGAGCTCATTTATTTGTACACAGTTAAATGGTTTCAAGTACTGCTATCTAATACTACTAATTCTATTTAATATCAATCATTTGTTTGTACCCCATTAGTTTCAGGTATAGTGAATGATTTATTAGTTCTCTTTGGTTGGTTGGTTGGTTGGTTGGTTGGTTTTGCTTTACGGTATATCAACCCTTTAGGGTTATTTAATGCTAAATCATGTTAATACATATATATCAAGTATATATGAATTTTAAACGAATATTTTGTGGGTAACAATTTTACAAGAACCAGAATTGATTTGTTTGCACACAGTTAAACAGTTTCAAGTATTGCTAACGCTAATAGTTTTATTTGCACACAGTTAAATGGTTTCAAGTATTGTAAATGATTAAACAGTTATATTTGACCCATAGTTGGGACCCTACCAAGTAGTACCACATCAAGTCAGAGTGGACCTTGGAGTAATGGCAGTGAAAAGGTATTTCATATTTTCCAAAGCTCAAAGGCAGGAGTCTCACCATCAGATGGTTTAGAGTCATAAATCAGGATACTCGTTGGTGGGTGGGGGTGTTCTTAACCTTCTGCAGAGATACAGTCGGCGCATTCTACAGCTCCAGCCGACAGGGCTGATCTAATTTATAAACACACACACACACACACACACACACACACACACACACACATATATATATATATATATATATATATATATATATATATATATATATATATATATATATATATGATTGAATTGGACAGACGCTTCAGGTCTGCCTTATTCTATCTTTGAGACATTTAAGTCTTCGTATGAGTCGTCTGATTTCTGGATGGAATGAATTTCGGAAGGCACCGTGTTTTTCCAAAGTACTTTCGGCCCAAACTTGAGCCATATACATTTATTTAAAGAGTTGGAAAAAGATCAAGGGGAGGGGAATATGCCGAAGAAGAGAGTTTTACTAGAGATAAGAGGAAAATTTGGAGTGAAAAGTGTTAAAGTTATTTTAGAATATGGCTGCTATATTCGAAATCGAGTTTGTTCAAGGGAGGTTTAACTTTTAGATAGCGTTAAGAATTTGTAGTTTTTGTTGGACCAAAACTACTTGGGAAAAATATGGCACCTTCCTAAATTCATTCCATCCAAACGTCAAACGATTTGAAGTGTCTGTTGTATTTAATATAACGTGTTTAAAAGGGAAAATGCTGTTTATATATATATATATATATATATATATATATATATATATATATATATATATATATATATCATGGGCGGAGATGGGACTAGTGCTACTCGTGCCCGGCACGACCAATAACTCGGTCAATGTTATTCAAAATGGATTAAAAATCATCCATTAATCTCAAGCAAACATACTTAGTCTGATCTCAATTAAATTACGTATCTATTCAAGTTTCGATAACTAAGTAGCCAAAAGTTCATAAATATATCTGGGAATAATACAACGATGCTGTTTTGAACGGATGGTCTTTGTCCGGCCACCGTCAGATCCATTGAACATCCCATAAAATCGGCTATAATGTTGAACACGCGTAATCCGTGCCAGGCACTAGACCCTTATAATAACAGTAATGTTAGCGAATCTCGCTTTTGGCTGTAGCCAATAGAAAAAGCAAGCTAGAATACCGGGCTCAAAAAAATTAGCACAACTGACAACTGACAACAGTCTTGGGAGGAGGGAGAGGGACTGAGAGAGAGAGGGAGAAAGAGAGAGGGGGGGGATAGCAGATTATAGCCGTCGCCGACGTCATCATCATCGCTATGGTAAATGTTGGTTAAACGGCGTGTTTTAATTCGTTTTTTCACTAACAGATCTCTATTTCTTTAATGAATGTTGCATATATTACATTCTGTAACTTAAATTTGTTTATTTGAATACATTTTCAACAAATAATCTTTATTTTAAGCGAAATTGAAACTACTAGCTGTGTCTGTGTATATTGTCATCAATTTCTTTATTCTAATAAACATATTTTTCTCGTCGTAGTAATGAACATCTTCTCTTTTCTTCTATACTTTTGAAAGGAAAAGAAATTATCTTATCTACTGTATTAACAAGACTACAAATTATATAGTATCTTGATTGTTTACAAAAAAAACACCATGCAAGGTACGTTTGTCAATCTGTGCTATACAATGGAGAATCACGCAATAGCAACTATGATGACTTACTTTGGGTCCACGGACCACGGACCACGGATTGGAAACTGAAGTTGGTAGAGGGCGGTGGGGGGCACGAGTAGCAAAAATAGGCTAGAGTCGCCACTGATATATATATATATATATACTAGAGTGATTAAAAAGTTTGGCAATATTTTGGTACGCGCTAGTTTAATGCGAGTATATTACATGACCGAAGCATTTCAAGCCATGGTACGTGCTAGCTTTGGTTGGTAATATCGTGAGAGCTGGTGTGCTGACACTCTGTGCATTGCTTCAGTCCGTATGTGATTTGAAAGCCCCACAGCTGAACGTACAGCGGAGTTTAATTTGGAAACTTAAGATTTACGATTTCGAACTGAGCCATAAAACCGCGAAAGCAATCAAAAATATTTGTTGTGCGAAAGAAGAAAGTGTAGTTGATCACAGTAGCGTAACCAGATCATTCAAGAAATTTCGCTTAGGTTGTAAAAATCTTAACGATCAACTAGATCTAAAACTGTGGATTCCGAGGCTGTGTTCAAAGCCACTGAAGCAAATCTGGAAAGTAGTACTCGAAAAGTATCAAGCGCGCTCGGCATCTCACTGTCCAGTGTGGTTCCTCACTTTCATGACATCTTTAAAAGCACCCGGAGCTGCCGAATTGTCTATCACGTATACAAATTATTGCAAAACATTTGATTCAACCAAGTATGGTGGCGCGGTTAGTGTAACATCATTATCATTGGAATTGGAATCGGCAAACCTAGATCAAATGCTGGATGAAAGAATTTGCGTTTCACTTTATACTAATGCTCTTGGGAAAGCACGAATACATCTGTTCCCTCAAGCTATGGTATGTTGATTGGCTGTTTTGTTTTACGGAGTATCAACCCTTTTCGGGCCATTTAACGCCAAATTAAATTTCAAACAAATCAATTAAGTGAAAGTATAGTTTTTGTTTACAAGCAGTTAGATGTCAAAACAGTTCTATTTCAAACAATTCAGTTTAGCATAAGTACACAGTTTACTTCTATTTGACTCATAGATCAGGTGCTACCACTCCGGGCCAGAATAGACATGGGAGCAATGCAATGAAGGAGTACTCTGCATTCCCCAAAGCTCCAGCATTACTGGAACCTCACCATTAGATTGTTTAGTGTCATATCCAGGATACTCGTTGGAGGTGGGGTCTTACCCGTCTGCAGAGGTGCAGTCGGTGTATTCTACAGCCACAGCCCACAGGGCAAAAGCTTTGGTATTGCAACCAGTCTAGGAAAAAGAAAACTTTGAATTTAAACCAGCTGTACTCCACATAAAAATTGACTCGTGGCAGAGGGACTGGAAAAATGTATAAATGTGTCTCTTTTCTAAAAATCTTCTCAAATATATTCATATTATCTTTAACAATAAGGAAAAAGTAGCGCCCTTCCCTATACCTCCGTGTAGTAGCTTATTGAAAAGGAAACCTTCGGGTCGCCCTCGACTACAGTCAACAACTTTTACTTATTTTTAACGAGTAATAATTCGATATACTCCTCTACTTAACTTCTCTCTCTCTGTTTCTGTCTGTCTTACAATGTCACTTTCACTTCTTTTCTTTCATTAGAACTTTCTGCACTTTACTCGTTTTTTCTTTTCTTTCTTTCTTTCTGTTTATTCGGGTAATTTGAAAGAATTTCGCTTGATAAATGTTTTTCCTTTTCAACTTGCCTATATGACTGATGCCACCATCTCCGATGTACAGATTTACAGAAATGCCTATCAATAATAATAATAATAATAATAATAATAATAATAAAAGGCCTGGAAGACTTGGAAATTGGCGGACGGGTAGAGACAATCCAAACGACAGCATTGCTAAGAACGGCCAGAATCCTGAGACGAGTACTGGGGAGTTGAGGAGACTTGCTGTCACTCAAACTCCAGTGTAAAACCATCAGTTAACGCTGATGTGAAAAACTCTAAAAGTT
Source organism: Sepioteuthis lessoniana (assembly GCA_963585895.1). NCBI lineage: Eukaryota > Metazoa > Mollusca > Cephalopoda > Myopsida > Loliginidae > Sepioteuthis > Sepioteuthis lessoniana. The sequence goes on along the minus strand of CAUZXS010000061.1, from coordinate 30,600 downwards.
GTTTATTTGCTGGAAACTATAATCGTTATTCTATTGAAAAGATCGTTTGTTTCACTTGATAGATTGCGTTCATTTTCAATAAAATGACATTTATTTCGATTTATTTTGATTTTTAGTTTCTCGTTTTTTTTAATAAACTTTTAATTTCGATGTCAGACTTTCAATCAGATGATTTTCTTATATTTTCTTTCTTTCTTTTGATTATTAAATAAAGATTTTTTTCAAATGTAAGGAGCGATATCTAACTATTTATTTACTTAAAGCCTATTTGTTTTTTCAATATCTTCCTCCTCTCTGATCAGTTTCACACTCGATCAGAATATGTAATTTTACCTGTTATATGTCCTTCAACGAGTTGTTTGTCGATGATTTATGCTATTCCTATTCGTAACTCGTTACCCGAAATGTTTGCTATTATGGTAGCCATTTCTTTCTAGGATCCATACACGATGAATGTGCAAGTTCGTGAGTGCAGCTGCATAAACAGCTTACCTCAAAATCCGCAAAGATGGATAGTAAAAAACAAACTAACAACCAAAAAATTCTTATCGAATTAATTTTAGATTTCTTTAATTTTACTTTTTAATGATAAATATGATGAAATAAATTTCATGAGAATTGCTCAACCCATTGAAATATATTCAAGCATTAAAAATCAAATGTGAACCGAAGAAAATCGATAAAAAGTTATGATCAAGAAATATAAGCACAACAATACTTTATGAAATTTCAAGAATTCGATTCGTGTCTGATAAACCGATTGAAGGATGAAATGAAAGGGACCTTTTGGTTTTTACAGTTCATTTAAAAAATCAAAAAACAAAAAATCACATCTTTTTATTTGTCTTCCTTGAGTTGAACGACTTTTCATTCTTCCATGTCTACTCCACAATTCGATTACAACTAAAAAAAAAAACATTAAAAAAAAAACCCAAACAAAAAACTGATATCAATAACACCTTTCACTCCATTAAAATTAGTTTTCTCCTTTCACCCCGTTAATATTAATTTTAATCTTTTGCCTCATTAAAATTAATGTTCACCTTTCACCCAGTCAAAATTATTTTTCACTTTTCACCTCATTCAACTTTATTTTTAATGAACCTTTTCTTCTCTTCTTTTTACCCTGTCTTTTCTTTCCTTTTCTCCTTATATCTTCTTTTTTCTTTTCCCTTATCTCCTACTACCTTCTCTATTTTTATTTGTTTTTCTTCTATTAATTTGTCTTCCCTTCTTTTCCTTTCCTTTTTCCAGTTTTCTTTTTTCTTCTTTTCTGCCTTCTCTTTTTTCCATTTGTTTTTTCATCCATCAATCTTTTTCTCTTCTCTTCTCTTACACACACACACACACACACACACACACACACACACACACACACACACACATATATATATATATATATATATATATATATATATATATATATCTGATAAATGCATTGGACAAAATGGTAAGAATTAAGACTTGGAAACTTATTTTTTTGTGCGACAATTGTTTTATTTTCTGTAACGTTTTGCTCTTCATCATAGAAGCTTTCGAAAGAGAGATGGCTGAAAAATCGGTAATTAAAAATAGCAACAAACAAACAAAAAATAAAGAAATTAACAAATAACAGGTTTCTATCGTCTTATCTAGTTGAAACAAAATAAAGTTACAATTGATACAGTTTAGATAAGTTAATAATGTTATGACTGATAAAGATCTCTTCTGATTTATCGTACCAACAAAATAATGGCAATTCCAATTAACAGGACAGGATAGCACTCACCCGATGTTGCTGGGACCGAGATTTTTTTCAAAATGAAGAAAATACGTCTCTGTGCATAGGCTTCGCGCACAGTGAAATGTTTCAAGAATTTCTCTCAGAAAATGAAATTAAAAGTAATTTTTCGACTAATCGAGGTGAAGAAAGACCAAAGTTGATCCGATTTGAAGAAGAGAGTACTATTTAAGACGAAATTCTCTCGAGGTCCAAACAGAAAAGAACATCGACCGCGACGCCTGCAACATTCAACATCACATAAACTCGCCTGAAACTTCTTACTGCAGCTCTTTGACGGAAGCTGCATGACCCGAGAATTACCACCCTACCTACATTCCACTTTTTCAATGTCGACGTTTCTCCTTCCCTGTCGACGTAAACTTTGGTTGACCGCATAACTCTGTGACTCATCTCTACCAACACAAATATTGGAACATTTTATTTTATATCTCGATTCCGCTACCATTCGAAACACGTCCAATTTCCTAAAATTCTTATCGATACAACTACGAACATTTTTCTTCTCAATTTCCCACAAATTTTCATATTCACCAACACAATTGTTTGAACCTTTTGTTTCTTAATTGTATTGTTAAATTTTTTAAAAACTTTTTGTTTCTTAATTGTATTGTTAAATGTTTCACTTGTCTTCTTCTTTGATTTGCAACTCTGTGTTTTTGTCCTTTCCTTGTAACAATACGCTTGATATAACAATAATATCAAACATTTATCTTTATTGATATACCCATATAGATTTTATTGTAACAAACATTTTCATCACAATTTGTTTTTCAGTTGTCAAGTACACAGAGCACGATAAATAGAACAACAGTATCAAATAAACTTCATAATTACACACATTTTTAAAAATCGTTAAAAAAAATTACGTCACACAAGAACCCTTCAAAACTCTCAATGCCACAACATATTCACATAAGGTCATAGCATGTTCTCGGGATAAATAGAAAAACAGTTTCGGGATCTTTTTTCAACGTTAAAAAAACATTTAGTTGTGTTTGAAAATACTCACAGGAGGAAGAGTAAAACTTTACACAGGAAATAAAACAACAATGTCTCCAACTTCAGGTTTTCAAGTTCTTTTTCTTACCGTATATATATATATATATATATATATATATATATTGTTTATTTTGGGTGCGAAATTTATTGTGTTTGAAGGGATTATCATTGGTGAGGATGTTTTGCTTTGCGTTTCAATTACGGAAGATGTTTATCATGTCAGTAATGGTGTTGAATGCTATTTTATTTATATTTAGTTGTTTAGTTTTTATGCCAATGATTTCAATCATTTGTAGGCGTCTTTGTTATTACTGCTTAATATGATTCGAGTGTTATTGGTGTGGGTATGTTCAAAAGCAGAAGGGAGCAGAAGTTGGGGCAACTCCTCTGTTAACTGGATCTTAATCCAAAAAAAAAAAAAAAACCCAAAGAAATAACAAGAATAAAATATTGAATAAAACAAGATAAGAGAGAAAGAAATTTCTGTAGTCTTCAACCTAACTTGTCTAAACAATAACTGGCTGACAAAATATTCACTATATTCACGCTCCCCCATGGGGGTTGAGCACTCCGGCGAAGGAATTTTCGACTGCCGCTTGCATAATGCAAAGCTTTTTGAACGAATTGAGCACTCTGGTATCCGGTAAGGTATAAAATGTAAGCAAAACGAACGCTGCTGCTGCTGTTGCAACAATAAAGTTAGGCGGGTTTCGTTCCCAGCTTCAAGCGTCCCACGTCTCTAGCCACACTGAGGAGTTGTGATACAACGAAACAGTCTGTCTGTGGATGACTATATATATATATATATATATATATATATCACTTGCATGTATTTAGATTTATTTGGACTTTGATTAACTTTTGGAATATATGTATATTTAGATAAATACAATGATGAACTGATAAAATCAAAACAATATGTTCTAATCGCTAAATACAATTGGCGAAAAAAAAAAAAAAATACAAATATTTTCTGTTCAATCAGAAACACTACAGAAAGTATCATTTTTTCTTTGGCTTATCCGAATCTTTAAATACAGAACATTCAGCTATCAAATTGTGATAAAAAAATCACTGAATTCATTTCTTTCCATAATCCATATTTTTCAGTAAACATTCAGTTCATGAATCTCTCAAAATATATCAATGAGGCGATTCACCAACACATCAATCAACATCCACTGTTCTGCAAATATTTTACGAACTTTTCAAAACATTTCTAAACTTGTATGAACTTTTTCCCACGAGTATTTTTCTTTTTTTTTCTTTCGACAATAACACATTTTTCGTTATTGTTATTTTTATTGCGGCATTCCTAATTCAATTAATTATGACCAAAATTAAATCACTTATTATTTACTCATGTCCAACAGTCAGCTACTATAGACTCAATGAGTTTCGTGGCAGGAGTACCAAGTAGTTAGCAATACAAGCATCGTAACTGTTTCCTAAACCGGATGACTTGCTTTGGCTTCTAAACCAGGTGACCCCTACCTGAATCTACAAACATGTGACCTCTGTTCTAACTCATTACCAAAATAACAATTTGTAGGAGTAGGAAGAATTACAAAAATTATTTTAAAAATACAAGTGCAATCTAAAATACTTTTAACATTAAGTGAATGGGAATATGAAATAAGAAAAATAGCGAAAATATTAAGAATAAAAGTTAAGATGCAAGAAAATAAGATATAAAAATAGCAAAATAAAACATCGAATACGCTAAAAAAATCCGGAAAAATAGGTTCAGATGTAAAATAAATAAATGTTTAATAAAGAAAAGGGTTTTTCTATCGCGTTTGATGATTCAAAATTCTGAGAATACATCGCCAGTTGAATAAGACAAGTAATTTTTCAAAATCTCCCAAAGCAGCAGTTTTGAAAATGGTGGGCGGAGTCACGTGTTGTGATGAGCGGCAAATGTACGCGTATGCGCGCACGCGCGCGCGCGCGCACACACACACACACACACACACGGACGCACATACACACACTGAGGCGTGGTCACACGAGGCTTGTCGGCGTTAGAAGAGATATTGCTGGTTTTGGAATGTTTCCAAGTAATTCATGAAGCTTTCCGGCATTCCTCTCTTTGAATGTAGCGGCAAATGGTAAACACTTCTCTTCAATAAATAAATAAATAAATAAAAAAGAATGAGGTGGTCGGGAAATAGATAAGAGGTGGTACTCAGAATTGTTATGTTGCTGTTCACTCTAGGCCATAAATACTTTCTGACAAATTCACATCTATCTTCGGGTGTGCGACTCATGGTCAGTTTAACGAGGATACAAGAGCACACGTGTACGCATCAATAAAAGCAAGTATTCTCGGGTCCTCGTGACCATTCGGGAGAATCAGATTGACTTTCAGTTTTTGGTGCAGTGGAGAAGGTCCTGCCGTTGTGTTAGAATCTCTTAGTTAACTTTTTTTACGTCCTGTTTGAAGAACATGACTGAGGAATATAGCACTTACACTCCTATAATTTAAATTGGGCGGTGTGCCACTTGTTCCCGAAACAAAGATGGTGGACAATCAGTCTCGGGAAGCCATTGGCCAAGAGAACCACGTGATCACTGCTTAAAACTACGTCCTCATTTGAATTTCGTCCCGCGTTTTTTGGAGCCGATTCCAAGACATTTATTTTCTATAAATACTTCGTCTTCAAACACTCTTTCTCTTTTTTCACATTTTCACTTGCAGGGCTAATGCTCTCTCTCCAGTGTGACTTCCAGAGAGAATACTATCACTCTCTCTTATTCACCAACAGCTGTCAAACGCCACAAAATGTATAAGCCATGCAAACATTCCTTTTCTCAGTATAATTTGTCTGTGAGACTTTTTCCAACCTCGGAAACAGCAATTGCGGCGAATCACAGAAAGAAACGAACATTTAGAAATACGTAGTCAACATGAATAAGACACTTTTATTATTTAACCCTTTCTGTAGTTTTAGTTGTGCTAGTCACACACACACACACACACACACACAGCGGACAATTTTACGAACAATAATAGAACCATAGCAATGTCTTAAATGTATCATTGCATGTTTTGTTATAAGTATAAATTTGTTTTGTTTATATTGCTTGTTTTGAATGTTCCTTTTGTCCGCGCCGTTTCATATCGTTTACACATCTTTCATATCATTACTTCATTTGTCTTCATGTGCCTATTTTGCCTTTTTCCATATCAACCAAACATAACATACTACTAAACAAAACATATACCAAATTACAACATAAATTTTGGGGGACGAAACATATCTACCAAATAACATGTCCCCCTACAGGAAGATTAACAGATACCAATCTTTATTCCTAACCCAAAGTCCAAGGAAATTAGATGAACTTCAGTCTGTTTCTATCTATCTATCTATCTATCTAATATGCATACCAAATTAAAAGTATTGATTAATATTTGTGCGTATTTTTCTTTCTTTTTTTCGTTTCTTTTTGTCCACATCAAATTCTCTTTATTTCTTGCAGACGTTTTTAATTCATGTCTTGCATTGAATTTTATTTTTGTCTTTATTTCTTAGTCATTCTCCTTTTTTCTCTCTTTTCCTTCTTCACAAAATTTTTGGGAACAATCCCAATGAAGTTTTTTATTCTTCTTTCAAATCAACTTTATTCAACAAATGGGAAGAATTTACTCGTCTGTCCTCTACGGACATCCAAACTGTTTGATGTACATTTACGTAATTTGGTATGCATACTTATTAAACTCAAGGGAAACTTAATGTAAAAATGTTCCAAATAGGTTAAGTTGGCTTTTCCTCTAAAGGCTCTTGTAACAATAAACAATGGTAAGCAGAAAACCAGCTTATAGCAAAAGATAATTAATATTACAAAATTAAAATTTCCAAACATTAAATTTAAAAAAAAAAAATCATATGCAAACAAATGAAATCCTGCTCATAGAAAATTTTAACCACTAAGTATTCGTTCAAAAATCTTTAGTTGAATGTATATACATATAGATAGAATTCGGCGTTAAATAACATACAAAGGTTGATACGCCATAAAACCCAAACAACAAAAAAACAAAACTAAGAAAAAAAAGAGTAGTTTTATTAAAATAATTATTCACATTTAATCAAACATTAATAATCAATTTTATAGGTACTTTTTCTATGTGCATATGTTATAAAAAACTAGATCAATAAATCTCTTGTCACAAACTTTTATTGCGGTCCTAATCTAGACGGTTTACTTGGTGAAGACAGGTACTTCATTTAGTTTCTTTAAAAAAATATTCCAAATGGATCTACTTGTTCAGCCCGGCTAAAATAGGAATTAAACGTGTCAACATTTTAAATGAACTTATAGCGGTTTCGGGAAATTTGTTATTTTCCCGAACACTATTTTTTAGGCACACAAATGAATTACGAAACTTTGCTTTAACAACACACAACGAAAGTTTTTATTTGCAGCTTTGAATATGCTTGTTCTTGGTGCTGCAAGACTCGTGGTGTTTAGGCTTGTTGGAAGTTTGAGACGAAATGGCTTAGCGGGCTGTTGAGATGGACGTGTGAGGGAAGTATTCAAAGTCACCGTGTAGTTTTGTGTGTCGAGAGCGGAGTGACGCTCGGATCGACATAGTAAATTTTTGGGGTGACAAGAAGTGGTGCCTGTGGAAGGCATGCGTATGTTTCTAATTTATGTTCCACTGGGATTCCTCGTAAAGAATCCATAAATGAGATGGTTCCCTCGTTGAGTGTCCATGTTGCTGCTGCTAGTGTTAAAGCCACAGTGAGATGTCCACACTGGGTGGCTTGTCTATCTAAAAGGCATCGCTAAGCAGGGACGACCAGAGACACGTCTATTCTGGTCGCCGTCTCAAGCCAAAGAGACTGGATTTGGCCGCTCACCCGTTTTGCTAGCCGGAAATGAAGGTCCGGGCCGAATAGGATAAGTCATCCTGATTGGGTGAAATTCAGTGTTGAATTAAATAGCGCGCCAAACCAAAATACAAGATTTTCCTCTTCTCTACAAACTCATGTTATCCATTTATTTGATATCACTTTTAAAAAATAAGCTTCTTGACAAATCGGTTAGTGTATGAATTCAGACCCTACACTATTATTTTTAAGTTGCTGATTGGATTGGAAATTACTCTATTCTCCAAATTAGAAGTTTTTTTTAACTACTATTACGCTAATATCAATCTTGTTACAACATGCAGTTTTTGTTTTTGTAGTGGTAACATGCATAAGAAGATTATAGACTTGACTCCTTGGTTTTTCGTTGTAACAGCGGTCTCTGTTGATTATGATGCTTCTATTTAGGAAGGAATGACAGATTCTAATTAGAATTTCATAGTTATCTTTGTCATGCAGGGAATTTGGGTGATTAAAAAAATGGTGTTCAGCACGAATGCAGACCCTGTAAAATTATCTTTCTGTTTCGAATTGGAGAGGAAACTTTTTTGTGTTGAATGTATAGGACACACATTTTTTAGTTTTTGATAAATCAACTCAGAACACATAGAGAGGAATATTCCAGAAAAAAAAGATCAAAATCTCATTTACATAGAATTTATACTCTTATATTTTTAATCCAATCAGCGAAGAGCACATAGAATAGAATATTCGAGAAAAAGCGGATCAAAAACTAACCTGTAGAAAAATTTGTCAGAGAAACAAAAACAGTTAGGTTCCAAAATAAATAAGTGATTTCTGTGAATCTGATAGGTTAAGACAGGTCACGGGTTGCGTTTTCGCCGACGTCCGCGTATTTGAACTTTATTTGGCCAGTAATAAACTTAAAATATTTTACTTTGATCCACTTTTATTTTACCCAAAAGTATAAATAGCGAAGTTTTTTTTAGTTCAAAGTGTAGCAGTCACAGATCTATTTCCTTTCGCGAATCAATGTTCCCGCCAAGCGATTCGGCTATACACTGACCAATCAGGAACAGAGCGCATTGATTCCTTCTTCTTCTCAGAACTATTTTTTCTAGTCCTTTTTGGTAGTCAGCCGACGGTCAGAGAGCACCTAGTTAGCAGCCAAGACAGACCTCTCTCGCGTCCACTGCTACGGATTCCACTTGGAACCCCTTCGCTGAATAACACGCTGCTACTAGCTTCACACACAGAAGAACCAGCCTTGCGGTCAGTCACACGACCTATTTGCTACAGTAACACACACTTCCTACAAACTCAAGGACCAATATACTATCCGGCGACACCAAAAAGGACACTTTCTCACTCTGACTCTTTTATTTCTGCTAAAATAATAAACCATTCGTTGTTGTGTTTCGAAAGAAGTTTCGTTATCTATTTGTGTTATCAAATAATTTATAGTGTTATGGAAACAACCATTAAGAATACAAAAAAAGCAAAGAGACCGACAGGTCCACAAACAGTCACATCACGGCACGATAGATTGACGCCAGATGACCCGCTAATATACACTACGGTAGGAGAGAGGCCGAAAAACTCATATATACCAGTACACATGAATAAACATAGACATATACTTGTATGTAAGTACAAGTCTATCTTCTTTTAGTTCGGACATACACACACATATATACACACATTTAATTTGGCTGAGAACATTCGTGTTTTACAAACACACACACACACACACACACACACACACACACACACACACACACACACACACACACACAAACACTCAAGTATGAACACCCTTAGTATAAGCATTGTCGTTGTCGAATTGATATAATATATAAAATTGTTTATTTTTTAATGTTCTTGTCTTTTGTTAAATTTATCGTGTCTATGTTGCTTGTGCAAATTTGTGTTGTATTATTGTGGAACTAACACCCGAAGTTTTACTTTTCGCGGAACCTCGGGAAATCCTAATCCTCCACAAATACAGTGAGTGTATTACTCAAATAAAAGTCGCTTTATGATGTACAGTTTTTGCTGGGTTACAGTCATATACAAGCATAATGAGAATTATCGTAATATATAGATTATAATTGTTCCAACTTATATATTTAGTTTAACAGCAAATTTTCCCAAGAGTGAAAATTGTTTTAATCCTCTTAAATTGAACATTCTTGCAAAAATTCGGGTGGCAATAATACGTGACTGTGTTGTTTCTCACTAATTAAGAGAGAAAAGAAAATGAATCTGTGAAATGAGATACGCTTAAAAAAAGACTTGAGAAAAGTTAAAGGGGAAGTTGAAAATCGAAGTTGAACACAAGCAATCTCCAATAGAACAACAAGTGGCATTGACAAAGAAATTATCGTCAATTGATATAATATATAAAGGTTGGAACTAACTTGTTACGACTTTTACTTCCTCTAAACGATCGGGTTCGGTCGTCTTCTCCAGGCGTCGAACGCCGAGGCGACACAGGCAGCGGACGAAGGAGGAGACCCCCTCCACAGACCCACCAGGTAGCCCGGCGGCGTCGTCGGCCAGATCCGAGGACCTCACCGGACCGTTCGATCGGTAGTAGCGACGGGCGGTAGAGGTACTATTTACCAACCCCTCCGGTCGGGCAGGATATGACACAAGGTCAATTTTTAAGCAGAGTTTAACAGGTTTGAATTCAGAGTTTTCCCTCTCCTAGACTAGTTGCCTCACCAAGGCTGAAGAACCTAGTCCGTCCTACTATTTACCCATAGCTGGAGGGAGAATAAGGGGGTATTTGCCCGAAAGTGAACGTTATAGCGCGACTGGAGTACGAACTCGCGTACTACGATTCCGCAGTGCATCGCTTTAACCATTACACCACGAGGACACCCCAAGGAAACGGTAGCTAATCCTCTCAAGTAACAAACTAGATTTTAAAACTTTGAATTAAAAAAAAGTGTCCAAAGATATTCGGTGGATTTTTTTTTTTTTTTTGGCCTCGAAGTGGCTTAGTCTGCGTTTTCTAAATGCTAATGAAAAGGGAGAAAAGTCCCGTCGCCTTTATTGCATCTATGATTTATGAACTTATATTATTCAAATTTAAGTGTTGTACCTCGTCTCGTCTTCAAAATATGCACCACGTGATTTGGCCGCGGCTTAAGTATATCAAGACTGTTCACAATATTTCCCGCCGAGTTGTTTTGATGTTGAACTCTAGTAGCATTACACGCCCATCTACACACATTTCAGAAGTCTAGCTTTCTTCTTTTTTCTTTTTTTTTACCTATCTATCTATCTATCTATCTATCGTTGAAATTTGTAACTTCGGCTGTTAATGTCTGCTCGAATCTGATTGGCTGTTTTGAGGTTGTGCCGTTAGCCCCCACCCCTACTATTATTTAAGTGAGACCCACAAGGGTTCTAATTTTTTTTTCAGCACGAGCTGAAGCCTCTGTCTGTCTGGCTCCTTTTGCTTTGAAAGCTCTTGTTTATTCGCCTTCGACTAGACAGTTTTTTCTTAAGCAAGGTGGTTAAGCAAGTATTAGGCTAAGCGTCTTTTTTTTACAGGGTTTTTATGGTTACTTGTTAAACAATAAGCCTATTGCAGGCTATTTGTGGTTTTGGTATGCTGTCCCCTTCAAAATAAAGTTGAGTTTAAGGTCTGGAGGCGGTATTATTGGACTTTTGCCGACAAAGGAAGCTGTTAGCTCTGGTCAGATGTGGTAAAAGCCTCCTTAGGCTCAACAGAAGAAAACCCGAGTTGAAACAGAGAGATATTCATCTACGAGGAGGAATCGGTGGTCTACTTGAAGTTCACTTAAAGAAATAGTAAATTTTGTTTTCAACAAGTTGTTATATTTAGCGTATGGTAGCAAGGAAAAGACAAACACAGGTTGAAAGTTTTAAACAATTATATTAACAAAAAGGAAAAAGAAGGCGATAAAGCGAAGAATCAACTGTACAAATTTGTAGCGTACAATATCAAGTGAAAGAGTGAACGTGGTGTGTGTGTGAAGCCAGAGTTCATGGACGGTCACGTATGTTATAAGTTAAGAAACTCACTTGGTGGATATGGTGGTATTAGGGTGGTAAGGGTATCAGATGATCTCGGTGGTAGTAACAGTCGTGGACGGGGTGGCGTTGTAGCTAAGTCAGCAGTTGTTCACAGCAGATGGTGTGTCAAAAATCTGTCAGAGTTCAGATGAGTTCTTATGGCCGTAGCGTGCCCTTCCCTTCATGCCTCAGTAGGCCAGTCTGACGCCTTTGAAGATTTTCGCTGCTTAAGTAGTTACCCTTTGGATCAAGTCGGTTCTGGGAATTTTTTTAGGAAGAAGATTTATGATTGGCTGAAAAAGGGTATTTTGTTAATGTGAATTAATTTCTTGCATTCTCGCCCGGAAGCTCAGCGCGTTGCCTCTTGCGCAAAGATACATTTTATTCATTGCCTCGGCAGCAGCCGTCAAGCTAACATCCGGTCGAATGCTACCCTTCTCCAGCCACGAGTATGTTTTTTGAATGAATTCGTGAATCGGGAGAGATCTGAATCCTGCTATATAACAAAGTTTACACGGGAAACAAGAAGAACCCGGTTGTTCTGGTTGATTCTATACAAGAATGAGACGCAGAGAAGAATAAACCATAAAAATTGGCTTCAAAATGAACTTTGACATAAAATACCAAAGAAATGTATTTCATCATTAACAAAAGTTAAACTGACAGTAGGTGGTTGACGGCATGGCTTCGAGCAAGTTAGTCGTTATATTTCTTTATACCCTTCTTTTTTTGAGGGGGTTATAGTATTGTCGTTACTTGAATGTATGTCATTTTTGCTACCTTAAATTTAATGTTTTCGACAAGCATAGGGGAAAATATGCAAAGCCAGATTTAGTAAAGTTTATTTCTCTTGAAATGAATTTCTTTGTGAGAACTGGTTGTTTTGTTTTTTAAGAAATATAGACACACTTGTCTTTCAGGTAACAAAAGAAAGCTTCTCTTCCCTCTTTTTATCTCCTTTACTTTTATATATTTTTCTATTCCTTCGCTTAGCCTGACGGCTACAACTAGATTTCTAGGGCTATGCAGAGATAAAGCCTAGCTTATTTTTTTGAATTGAGGACGATTTTTCATACTATCTATCTCACTTTTCTCATATTTTCTTGCCTTCTTTTAACTTAATTTATACACAGTATAGAATATAATATAGAAATATGGATAATTAGTTGACTAAAACTATAGAATGAGATACAATTGCGCCTACTGAATAGACACTTTTTTCAAACAAGACCTGTAAAGGAATTCGATTCACACTTGAGGAACAGGAAATTCTGTCTTGTGATAAAGTTAGCTTAACCGAATCAAAGGATGTTTGAATAATAAAGTAATAAGCCGGTTACTCTTACCTGCCATTGTAAGAAAACAAGAAAGCCATTTTGTATAGCAATTACTTGTAATAAACTCAGAGCACCGACAGAAAAAAAACACGTGTTTACCTACCTTACATATGTATAATTCAAGAAATGTAATATAAAAAGGGTACAAATTGGAGTCGTATTGCAAAGAAATAATATCATACTTGTATTAATGTTACTAGAATACAAACAGAATATTTGGTAAATTCAAATAAATTTTTTTAACTTTAAATTCATTAAATTCTAACTAAGATTTTAACGCAAAATTTTAACGAATATTTAAGAAAATTATTTTGAAATGGTCCAAGTTGTTCAGGAAGAAATAAATTTGTGATTTTTATTCATCTATTTTTCAAAACTCTTGTAGAAACTAAGTGAATATGTTTAGTGAAGTTAGGAGATTAAAGTCAAAGTCAAGAGATAAGGGAACAGAAAATGGGGGTATCGAGTGGGAAATATCGAAAGGTAGATGTGTTATTCTTTTTTCTTTTTGCTTTTATAAAAATGCATCGTTAATTTTCTCCCTTGAAAGTAAATTTGGATTTTTATATAATGTGTTTTAAAACTTGCATCGGTATTATCTTTTAAATTCATAAATAAATATGAACAGCACTTGACTGATCTCAAGGTTCTCATTATGTGAGAGGATTCGTGAATTAGTGATTTTTAGCAACAAAAAAGTATGGGTCGCATAATATTTGAAATCCTAATAGGGTGCACGTATCAATTCAATTCGCAGTGACAGCTGTTAAGATAACAAGTTTGTTCTTCTCCGGCTGCTCCTCTTCTATGGCCTTATGCCAGACCCCAAATCATTCATGTACTCATTCAAAAGATATTTACGAGAGAAACAATAATTCCCACCGATGAATATTAAATAAACCTATGTATACAAAGGCAGAAATAAATATCCATCTATATAGACCTACACACACTCGAAAAGAAACCTAGTAAATCCCACCTATAAATACTAAATAAACAAATATACGTTTTGTATGTAAATAGGCAGTCATGTTGATTCGGTTAAGTTTGAAATTTTCGCTGGGAAATCTTTATATATGACTGTTACAGGTGCTTGAAACTTTTAGACTACGCACGTGAAATTTCCAGACATCTGGTTAATATTTCGAGAGAGAGAGAGAGAGAGAGAGAGAGAGAGAGAGAGAGAGAGAGAGAGAGAGAGAGAGTGCGAATGGTGAGAAAGAAAAAAAAGATGGGATTAAGAGAATGAGAGGAAGTGAGAGGGAAAAGAGGAGCAAGAGAGAAAGAGAAGTAGAGAAAAACAGAAGAGTTGCGGAATGGAGACAGAGATAACGATGAAAGAAAAGAATTTAGACAAGAGAAAGGAAGGAAGTAAAAAAAAAAAATGATACAGATAAAAGAACGAGAAAAGGGGAGAAAGAGAGAGAGAGAGAGAGAGAGAGAGAGAGAGAGAGAGAGAGAGAGCAAAAAAATGGAATTGAGCAAAAGATCGGAATGAAGAGATGGCAAGAAAAAAGGTGAGGAGAATAGAGATAAAGAAAGGAATAAAAGAAAAAGGAGGGAAAGAAAGAAGAAAAAAGGAAAAATAGTGATAAATGATGAACAGTGCTCCCAAATGAATATTCTTACATATACGAACGACGAGGTTAAAACGTCAGTCATTCAGCTTTTAAAAGAAAACTAAGTTTTTTTACAGAAAATTGCTGTCATATTAGATTCGAGCCTGATTCAGTGTTCAGCTTTTTGTGGTTTCGTGACAGACTAAGATAAATTTAGTAAATGCATTCGGGTCACCTGAAATAGTTGCGTATATTCCATCAGCCCCAGTTGTCATTGTTTGAACCAGCCAGAAAAAATAGAATTTTGATGGAAGACAAGCCCTGCCCGCCAGCTGAACTAAGTTAAGCTTAGTAAATATCTACAGTCAACGATAATAAAGCGTATAACGTAGTGTACTGATTCACAAGTTTACCTCGCAAACTTATTAATATAGTGAATCCAAGGATCACTGAGTGCCCTATCGTATTTGGTGTACATCGAACGGCCTCCAAAAGTTTAAAAAGTAGACTGGAACAACGGGAGATCAGAGGAAGAATCTAGACCACAGCATTGTTAATATCAGCTAGAATACCGAGAAAAGTCCTGAAGACTTTCACTCAGACTGCAGTGAAAAACTACCAGTTAAAACTGGTGTGAAAAACTCTCCAAGCAGTAAAATAATAATAATCTAGAAGGACCCTCCCCCCAAAAAACATCATCAGCAGCTACAGACTAATAAAGTTTTTGCTTAGGATGTGTAAAAATGTAAGTAAAAAGTAAAGTTGGCGACCGTAGTCGAGAGTGACCCGAAGGCCCCCTTTTCGATAGCTACTACAACAAGGTGTAGGGTAGGGCGCTACTCCTTTACCTGGATTGCTCCACTTTATCCTTGATCCTTACAATGCTGAGTGTTAAGTAAGGTAGCATCAAGTACCATTTTTGAGTCTTTGGTATGACTCGATCTGGAATTGAACCCAGGTCTCCCAGGCCATTGGCGAACACTCTACCCATTATACCAATGTCCAAATGTAACTGTACAAATAAAAAAAAAGAAACCTATTACTCGTTTGAATACTGCAGACTATTTCTAGAAAGATAGAAAGGATGCCACAATAGAACAAGAAGAACAGATGACCTACTACACATATAGATAAGCACATCCTTAAAGAAATTTTAAAAAAAGGCGAAAAAAAAAAAAAAATTCACCATCTTATGACAAAAAGGTCTATGAAATAATCATGCAAACTTAGATAATACAAGGATTGAAAATATTTAAAATATCCGACAAAGTCATCAACTTCATTACGAAAGCCACAGGAAATGGAAAGGTAGAATTAGCAACAAGACGAACCCTAGCAGAAGTGTAAATCCAGAGAAGTATCTTCCAAGGACACTCCCTCTCGCCACTACTATTTTTATAGCAATGATGTCATTGAATTATATATTTTGGAAATGTATAAGGGGCTACAAATTTATAAAGTCACTGGAAAACCACATTACGTATATTGATGATATTAAGATATTTACTAAAAATGAAAAAGGACTAAAAACACTTAAACAAACGATAAGAAAGTACAGATAGGATATAGGGATGGAATTTGGCACTAAAAATGTACCCTGCTGATATTCAAAAAGGGGAATAAAGGAACAACTCAAAGAATATAACTGACAAACCAGGAAAGCATCAGAATACTTACAGAAAAAGAAAATTACTATTATTTGTGAATGTTGGAAGCGGACTCCAACAGAGATAAAAGAAAAAAAAAAACAAGAAAAAAAAAAAAAAAAGAAAAAGAAAGAACAAGAAAACTTCTCAAAACAAAACTCTGCCACAGAAATCTCATCAAAGAAATAAACACCAAGGCAGTTTTTCTGTAAGATACCCTGGGCCCTTCTTGAAACGGACAAGAGAAGAATTCAGACAAATGAAATTGATGACAATGGGCAATGTCTTCCACCCGAGAGATGACATATACTCTATGGACTCGAGGAATACAAAGGAGAAAAGAAAGGCGCAAAGAAAGACTAATTACAGTGGATAGTAACAGCAATGTCAACCAAACGGCAACCAGTAAAACGACAAAATCTTGAAAACAAAAAATCGGTAGAAAAACAACTGTACGGATACTTTAGGCAACAAATTTGTGAGATTGTAAACGAGATGACTTGGACTTGGTTAAGAAGGGAAAACCTAAAGAGAGAAATTGAATTTTTTTTTATAGCTGCACAAAATAATGTCATAAGAACCAATTATATGATGATGAAAATTGATAATTCGTAACAGAATAGCAAGTGGCAACAGATATGAGATGGTTAATCACATAGTAAGCAGAAGCAGAAAACTGGCGCAAAAGGAATACAAGTCTAGGCACGACTGAGTGGGAAAGGTGATCCACTGTGAATTGTGCAAGAGATTTGACGATGGCAAGAAAAAAGGTGAGGAGAATAGAGATAAAGAAAGGAATAAAAGAAAAAGGAGAGAAAGAAAAAAGGAAAAAATAGTGGTAAATGATGAACAGTGTTCCCAAATGAATATTCTTACATATACGAACGACGAGGTTAAAACGTCAGTCATTCAGCTTTTATAAGAAAACTAAGTTTTTTTGCAGAATATTGCTGTCATATTAGATTCGAGCCTGATTCAGTGTTCAGCTTTTTGTGGTTTCGTGATAGACTAAGACAAATGGTATTTGCACAAACCAGAATCTGTCCAAGAAAATGAGACGCATAAAATTCACAGCGATTTTGAGATATAAACGGAGCATTTAATCCCGGTTAGAAGACATCAGACTTTGTGTTGATTAACAAGAAAAAAAGAATTTGTCAGTTAGTGGATTTTGCTGTTCCAGCGGATCACAGAGTGAAAATCAAAGAATGTGAAAATATTGACAAATACTTAGATCTTACCTGAGAGCTGAAAAAAAAAAACCAACTGGAACATGAAGATGTCGTTAATACCAATTGCAGTTAGTGCACTTGGAACGGTCCCCAAGGGCTTGAAAAAAAAAAATGAAGAGCTTGAAAATCAGAGATAGAATCGAGACCATACAGACCACAGCACTGTTGAGGTCAGTTAGAATGGTGAAAGACCAGCAGTTAAAACTAGTGTGAAAAACTCGCAATAATAATAATAACAAAACAAAAATGGGAAGAAAAACAACTCTATGGACGTTTTAAGCGACTTACAAGAGACATCTCTCATGACAAAACGTGAACGTAGCCAAGAAAGGGAAAGCTTAAGAAAGAAACTGAATCTCTCTTAATAGCAGCACAAAACAACGCCATAAGGACCAACCATATCAAAGCAAGAATAGATAAGATGCAATAAAACAGCAGATGTTGGCTATGTGGTGATAGAGACGAAACTATCAATCACATAGTAAGTGAGTGCAGCAAATTTGCACAGAAAGAGTACAAGACAAGACATGACTGGATGGAAAAGTTGATCCACTGGGAACTGCGCAAGAAATTAAAATTTGACCATACGAAGAAATGGTATTTGCACAACCCAGCATCTGTCCTGAAGAATGAGACATACAAACTCCTCTAGAATTTTGAGATACAAACGGATCACCTAATCTCGGCCAAATGACCAGACCTTATGATAATTAACAAAAAAAAAAAATAAAATAAAATAAATAAATAAAAAAAACAAAAAAAAAAAAAAGAAAAGAAAGAGAACTTGCCGAATTGTGGACTCTGCTGTCTCGAATAACCACAAAGTAAAATTGAAAGAAAGTGAAAAGAAGGATAAGTACATGGACCTTGCTAGGGAACTGAAAAAACTGTGGAATCTGAGAGTAACGGTTATACCAATTGTTGCTGGTGTTCTTGGTACAGTCACTAAGGGTTTGATAAAAGGACAGGAGGACTTGGAAATAAGAGGACAAATGGAGACAATCGAAACTACTGCACTGTTGAGATCGGTCAGAATACTAGGAAGAGTCATGAGGACTTGAGGAGACTTGTCACTTAAACTCCAGAGGAAGACCATTGGCTAACGCTGAGAAACATTCAAAGAGTAAAATGATAATAATGATAGCTGAAATAATGTAAAAATCCATTTGAAATAACATTTTCTAGCATGGAAAAAAGCTTGTCGTTTAAATGACCCTTTTCTGATATGGATTGCTTTTGGGATACATGACAATATTTGTATTATTGTTATATTATTTTGATTATTAAAAAAAATAAGCCATTAATTTTGACTCATGTTTTTTTCTTAATTATTTTGTTTTGTTTTTTATCGCAACGTACTCGGTTCAACAATCTACGACAATAAGAATCTGGTACAATAAAGTTTAATTGGTTGGTTTTACGGTGTGTTAGTCTTTGTTGAGTTATATAATGCTGAAATTGGATTTTTTTAGAGCAATTCCCACTAGTGGGTAGAGTGCTCGCCAATAGTCCGGGAGACCTGGGTTCAATCCCAGGTCACGTCATACCAAAGACTTCTAAAATGGTACTTGATACCTCAGCAATACAAGGTACGTATCAAGGGCAAAGTGGAGTAATCCAGGGAAAGGAGTAGCGCCCTCCCCTACACCGCGGTATAGTAGCTATCGAAAAGAGAGCCTTCTGGTCGCCCTCGACTACGGTCGCCAACTTACATGGTTTCAAGCAATTAATAATGATATTTTGTTAACAATTATAGCATCATGTAATTGTTCAGGAACTTACTCCTCCGGCTCTGAGTGAAACTGGGAGTAATGACAATGACGAAGGGGTGATTCAACATTCCCTAGAACTTCTGAATAATCATAGTTATCTTTGGATACAGCTTACCAATGCCACGGGAATGATAAAGGTGATACTCTCTCTCTCTTTCTCGTGTGAGTGTGAGTTCGAATCTTACAGAAAGCCTATTCTTTATTATTTCAGATTTGCGCTTTACCTCGTTGCTGTAGATTGATGAGCCGAGTGTGTGTTAAAAAAAGTATATAAAGTTTTGAAAGAATATACTAGTCAAAATTAAAGGTTGGCAACTTTTCATCTAAAAAATGAAAATGAAAGAAAGATGTTTTTAAAAGTTTCGACATTTTTTGTTGGGGATAATTAAACTTCTTTAGAGTTTTAATTTATTTCTGATGACACTTGGGTTAAAAATAATGGACGTGCTAGTTTTTTGATTGAGTGAGCTGAGTAAAGCTTTATCAGACAACAGAAGCCCTCCTTCCATTGCCCTACTGAAAGAGTGAAAGTATTCACATAATCTTGAAGAAGCAGCCTCTGGGGTGTCAAAGTTAAAAGGCAGGCTCTGGGGGTGTCAAAGTTAAAACAAACGGCGCGATATAGCAAACGCAACAATATCTACCCACCCATTACCCTACTTAACTGGTGTAAGCAACAGTTGCATGATTAGAAACAGTACTCCAAAGCATTACTTCGGATGCATATATATATATATATATATATATATATATATATATATATATATATATATAGTAGAGAGTAGATAATTATTCGAAAAGCGTTATTTTTGGAACAATTACACACTGTTTTTTTTTTTAATGAAAGTGCAGAGTAAAAAGAAAGCTTGTAATTAGTTTGGTTTTAGGTGAGAGGTACGATGAATTCATATATGGAAGAGTTAATACTTTAAATTTTTCTCTATGCTGAAGAATTATTTGAACGAAAGAGAAATAGTTACTCCGTTCCATTGGAATAAAGAAGAATATCTATCCATAGATATTTATCTATCGCAAGCATTTCAGCATGCAGAACAATTATATATATATATATATATATATATATGATGGCTGTCCTCTCGGTTTTGAGCGTGACCACCTCCTTTATCTCATGCCCTCTCCCCCCTACCCCCTTAAATTGTATGTGATCGTAGGTGACTTTTCAGGCCAGCCAAACTGCGACAGATTTTGCTACAGAATTGGCAAAACCGATCAGTTTTGTTTGCAGTGACATTATTTGGGTGTAAAATAGATTTTGCACATTTACGCAGATTGCTTTTGAGACCAGCAAGAGATAGGCACAATTTCCCACGTTATATGCATGTGTGTGTAAATAGTATTGAAACAGAATCCAACACAACATGGCAACTGTCAGTTTCACGTCTTGTGCGATTTTCAGATAATGTACCATTCCTACTTCTACTCTCTTTCTATATACATAACTGGGAAAATACAGGAAGTAGACCCTTTTGTGTCTTCATATAGAGTTTTAAGTTGTGTTTATTTATGGGAGATTTTTTTTTCATAATAGTAAGTTTATATTCAAATTGCTTGCAGATGTGTAGTGTTTTCTTAGGTGATAACGTTACGTTTCATTTATTTATTAATTTCTAAACTTTTCTTTATTGGCTATTAACTTTTAAAAGGTCATTATACTCTATCACATATATGGAACACTCCTCAAAAATAGAAAAATATGAAGTAACAAAATCTTAAACAACAAAATTATCCGAAATAAATTTACAAGGAAAATAATAAAATTTTGCTTACCATGCAAGGGTAAAAATAGACTTTGCTGTAAAAACAATTACACTAATTCATTCACTTGTTCAATAATACCATTAAAATTTAATGGTAATAGCAAAAACATCTACTTTTATGAATGCACTCGTTGCACCAACAATATGTAGAAAAATCATGGAAGCTTTTCAATCTTAAAAATAAGTAACGTACACTTACATCCATGAATTAACGCATCACTCAATAAGTCTCGGACCGGACATAAAGATGGCGCCACTAATAAAAAATCCATATGATTTTTGTAAAGTATTAACTTTCAAATGGCATGTATCAAAATTTTAGCCCAATCAGATTATTAGTTTACAAATTACAGTTATTTAAGTGAAGCTACTGTTGCAAATTTTAAAAACAATGGAAAAATCTGAATTTCATGTGATGAAAAAGTATTGCTTTTTGATGTTCAAGCAAAGCAATGGCTTGATAAGTGTTATTCGGACTCTGCTCTGTCAAAAACAACGGTTAAGAGGTGGTATGCTGACTTTAAACGTGGTCATACAGGCACAAATGATGCTGAACGCTCAGCTCGGCAGTTGTCCCGGAAAACACAAAAAAGCTCCACAAACTCGTTTTGGTCGATCGTAAATTGAAGTTGCATGAGATAGCAGAGGAGTTGAAGATACTAGAAGGAAGTGTATTCACAATTTTGCAAGAACATTTGTCAATGAGAAAGCTGTGTTCGAAGTGGGTGCTGTGTTTGCTCACAGTCGATCAAAAACAACAACGCGTTTATGATTCAGAGCGTTGTTTGCAATAGTTTCAATGCAATAGAAAGGAGTTATTGCGTAAATATGTGACAATGGATGAAACATGGATCCACCACTTCACTCTGGAGTCAAATCGGCAGTCAACTGAGTGGACAGCAGCAGGTGAAAGCCGTCCAAAGCAACCAAAAACGCAAAAATCAGCAGGCAAGGTTTTGGCCATCGTATTTTGGGATGCGCAAGGTATTTTTTTCGTCAATTACCTTAAGAAAGGAAGAACCATCAATAGCGAATATCATATAGCATTGTTGGTGTGCTTGGAGGAAGAAATCGCCATAAAAACGGCCACAAATAAAGAAGAAAAAAGTGCTCTTTCTCAAAGATAATGCACCTTGTCACAAGTCGATCGCCTACTACTACTTTATTCTTGGTTAGTCAACCAGTCTAGGAGAAGGAAAGCACTGAATTCTAATCAGCAATAAGTCGAGGGTAACCCGAAGGCTCCATTTTCAATAGCTACTACACTGAAGTGTAGGGAAGGGTGCTACTCCTTTCCCTGGATTGCTCCACTTTACCCTTGATTTATACCTTATAATGCTGAGCGTTAAGGAAGGCGGCATCAAGTACCATTTTTTGAGTCTTTGGTATAACTCGACCTGGGATTGAACCCCGGTCTCCCGGATCATTGGCGAACACAATTCTCATTAGCCCAATATGCATATGTGTGTGCACTTATCATTGTTATTTATTCACAATCAAACTATTGTAAAAGGCATGAACCCTAGATGCCTACTGATGTACTTATGTCACACATTCGCTATACACGTAATAAAGAGTAATCCGGCACAAATATCCTCAAGAATCCTATTCCACCGGAATTCTTCAAATAGGATTAAGGCTGAAAAAATACCCAAGTCATAAATCAAATGCAATATTGGAACTCTAGGATCCTTGTAAAAGTATTCGGAAAGTAATTACGTTTTACAAGAGAGAATATAAAAACAAAAGTATAAAAGTTAAATATTATCATCAAAATTATCACCTTCATTTTTACCGACAAAGTCAAGAAAAGATGTCGTTATGGAGAATCTTCTACATCCTCCATACTCACCAGATTTATCACCTAAAGATTTTTATTAATCTTGATTGCTAGAACATTTTGTCGCTGGCAAAAAATTTAGAAACAAAGAATTTGAAAACGGTTTTTCAAACTCTTTGGGGAAATTTCAAGATTTCTTTAAACATTTTTAACATTGCTTTCACGTTAGCCTGCAGTCGTTGAAAATAAAGTTGATTACATTTTTTATTATGATATCAAGATAAATTTAACATATTTGTTTTTATATCTTCTCTAATGAAACATAATTACTTTCTGAACACTGTTTTATATATATATATATATATATATATATATATATATATATATATATAAGAAGGCGCATTGTTTCCCAATGCTACAGACTTCTTTAAAATAATCGGGCTAAAAATACGTCGCAATGCTTCGAGGTTAATTTTTGAAACGTGTGCTGCCTACATAAGAGCGAAGAGTCGAAAGAACTAAGTCGACGAAGGTTAGAACTAAATCCTTGCATTGCGTTGGCACTGTCAGTCTCAACTAAGACAGAATTTTTGCCAAAATTCTCTGACCGAGATGCTTGTCTTTCTCTTTTTAACTCTTTTTTTCTTATCCCAAACGGGAACCGTTAGCGATTAGATAACACGACCTTCCATAATTAAATTTATCTGCTTCAATCTTTTTTTTTTTTTTTTTGCAGAGTTTTGTTCGACTCTATCAGCAACGTCCCTACATTACGTATTTGACTTTGTTATTGTAGTTTCTATAATTTAATCTTTATTCAGAATAGAATTTTCTGTTTGTTGGATGCCAAGAGTTGCCATGTCTCAAAACATAAGAACCTTTCTCAGTATTCAAATATTCTTTACTATTTTCATTTAGTTTTTATCTGAGTCTTCGCAAAGGATTAAAAGAAAAAAATATCATTATGCTAAGCTTTGTTATGTCATTATCAGGGTGGAATTATACTAAACTGGAGTATACTTCTCCCCAGTAAGCCTTAGTTGGCAACCAGTGTAGGAGAAGGATAACTGGAAGTTGTTTGTTAGGCAGTCTTGCGATGATGCTTATGCCAAGTTGTATTGGGTATCTCAAAATAGATGCAACCCATTAATATGATAATGATTTATTACTGAAATAAGAAAAGATTGCATGTCCTGGAAGTTGATATAATAATTAAAAAAACATTGATTTGATGTCTCGATCTCAAAGGAGTCATTTTTTGCAGGACGTGTTCCAAATGACTGCCATTGCGCTGATGACACTTGAATTCGTTGAGCGAAGTTGTCAATCACCCTGACACAATCTTTTCTCGGTATGATATGAATCTTTTGATTGATGGCCACTTTGAGTTCAACAATGGATTGTGGAATGTTCTCATACACGTTGTCCATCAAGAACCCCAAGTGATAAAAATCGAGGGGTGGCATCAGATCGGATGAATGCGGAGACCACTCAGGTTCGCAGCGCCTGCTGATCAGTTGATTAGGGAATCGATGGTCGAGCAACTCCATTGTGATGTTGGCTGTATGTGGAATTGCCTCGTCTTGTTGGAACAATTGTACCACAACGTGTTCCAAGTGCCTACCAGAACTTATTCAGCATATCAATGTAACGCTCCTTTGTGACAGTGACAGTGACAGCCTCCTCATCTGCTTTTTCAAACCAAAACGGTTCGATTATTCCATGTTTTCAGATGGTCACCCAGGCCGTGCATTTCACAGAGTGCAAGGGCCTCTGAAGCACCTTGTCTTGGGCTCCCTCACCCCAGTACACACAGTAATTACATTTGACATGTCTGCACAGTCAAAAGTCTACTTCGTCGCTGAACCAAACATCATCAAGGAAGTCAGGATCCTTTTCAATCTTGTTCTCAAACCACCGACACATCACTAGACGTTTTTTCATGTCAGCTGCTGTGATCTGGATTCTTTGCAACGATGCACAGGAAAGACCAAATTCTTGGAAACGTCGCCAGAGGGACTTTTTCGGACTCGTCCATTAGAATCTCTTACGACATCCACATGGTCAGGACATTTTTTTGCTTTCTTGTTGAGGATTTTTACTAACCCTGTGGCTTGAAATTTGTGTACCCAACGATAAATTTGGCTTTTCTGGGGATAATTGTTAAAGTTAAACTTCCTGCGAAATTTTGCTTGCACAGTTTTGAATGATTTTGTCTCCAAATAAGGGATGTAAAATATTTTTCTCTCTTGTCCAAGACATTGTGATCGGGGATTAATAGTTGCTATGATATACTATTTTCAAATCTGATACAAAAAAGAACTCAACATTATTAGTAGTAGAGTTATTAGCTGTCACATGGGTCCCATGTATATTGAGACACCCTGTGTTAGTCTTTGCTTTTCGTTTGGACCCCATTGGTGGCGTATAGAGGAGAGACATGCTCTATCGGCAATCGCCGGGCTTCTGTACAATCTTGCTCATAACCGGGCGCACATTCATAATCTCGAAAGACTACCAAGTGTCACTTATCGAGGGTGGTGGCTTCTTAATCTTCTTCAGATTTCTAATTCTTCAGAATTCTTCCAGTTGACTTAATATTGCCTCAACTTATTCTTATTTTAATTTTCCACAACTTTTTTTAGTATGAGTCTCTGTGTATGTGTGTGTGTGTGTGTGGGGGGGGGGCTCTAGCAAATTTCTGATATCTACCTAACCTTTTTGTCTTTTTCAGTTTTGCCATGAGATTTGCTAAATCAACTACATGCCCTCACAGGTTCTTGTCTTTTTGGTTAGATCTAGTTTCCTAGCGTAGATTGGACGATCCTTTTGATTTTCAATGTCACAGCAAATTATTGTCCAAAACCTCCGTCAAGGGCAGAATGCAACACAAGGTCATTTCTTATGAGAACAGCTGGTTTGAATTAAAAGTTTTCCTTCTCTTAGATTGGTCACTGTACTAAATTTAAGTTATTTGCCCATAGTTGGTGGAGAGAAGAAAAGGATTTATGCCTTTCCCAAGGGCATTGGGGTAAAGTGAAATGCAAACAGGATTTGAACCCAGGATTTGAATTCAGGTTGACACGTTGTTTTCTTAAGATGATAACCATTACACCATACATGCTGTATTTTTTGTTGGGCAAAGCCAATTCACTACAAAGCTATAATTGTAAAGAATACAGTCAGGAAAGAATACACTGTTAATGGTTTGCGAGATTAGTATATAGTAGCTGTAGTCTTCTAACAGTGAACAAATAAAAAAAAAATCACAATTTCTAAAGTAAAGTTGGCGAACTTAGATGAGAGTGATCCGAAGTCTCCCTTTTCAATAGCTACTAAAACCAAGGTGTAGAGTAGGGCGCTACTCCATTCACTGGATTGCTCCACTTTACCCTTGATCCTATTTACCCAACCCCTCCGCTCGAGCAGGGATAATTGTTAAAGTTAAACTTCCTGCGAAATTTTGCTTGCACAGTTTTGAATGATTTCGTCTCCAAATAAGGGATGTAAAATATTTTTCTCTCTTGTCCAAGGCATTGTGATCGGGGATTAATAGTTGCTATGGTATAATATTTTCAAATCTGAAACAAAAAAGAACTCAACATTACTGTTATTATAAGGGTCTAGTGCCTGGCACGGATAGCGCGTGTTCAACATTATAGCCGATTTTATGGGATGTTCAATGAATCCGATGGTGGCCGGACAAAGACCATCCGTTCAAAACAGCATCGTTGTATTATTCCCGAATATATTTATGGCTACTTAGTTATCGAAACTTGAATAGATACGTAATTTAATTGAGATCAGACTAAGTATGTTTGCTTGAAATTAATGGATGATTTTTAATCCATTTTGAATAACATTGACCGAGTTATTGGTCATGCCGGGCACGAGTAGCACTAGTCCCGTCTCCGCCCCTGATATATATATATATATATATATATATATATATATATATATAATGTGTGTGTGTGTGTGTGCGTGTGTGTGAAGACGCATTGTGTTTAGGATAAGTAGACGGTTTTCGGAACATTCAATTGTAAAACTTTTTTTTTTTTACTTTCATAAGTAAACATTACCAATTTGATTTTGAATGTCAATTTTATAAAGTAAAGATGGTTTATAGATAAGAAAATTGTGGGGAGAAGAAATTTAAAGGATGAAATAAGAAAAGCAGAAAGAAAGACAAGTGCACATTGAAAACATGTGAAATAAGAAATAAGGAAAGAGAATAGAAAAAAGTTAAGAAAAAAAAGGGGGTGAGCGGGCAGAAAATAAATGGAAAAGGGAGAAGAAAATGTTAAAAATGAAGAGTAGCCGAGTGAAAAAGAAGGAAAACTGGGCAAGGATGGGAATTGAGGAGTGGAGGGACAAACATTTCACCTGTTTTACACGAAAATAACATTAGCTAAAAAGATAAGGACTTCATATCATATTTTCCCCAAATTACTCTTGCCCCAAATTTTATTTGTTCTGCATGGAGACATGACCAATATAGTTTATAATTAGATGGGCTAAGAAAGAGTTCTACTTTGCTATAGACTGAAAGAGAAAAGAAAAGAAAGAGTTCTACTTTGCTATAGACTGAAAGAGAAAAGAAAAGAAAAAGTTCTACATTGCTATAGACTGAAAGAGAAAAGAAAAGAAAGAGTTCTACATTGCTATAGACTGAAAGAGAAAAGAAAAGAAGGAGTTCTACATTGCTATAGACTGAAAGAGAAAAGAAAAGAAAGAGTTCTACATTGCTATAGACTGAAAGAGAAAAGAAAAGAAAGAGTTCTACATTGCTATAGACTGAAAGAGAAAAGAAAAGAAAGAGTTCTACATTGCTATAGACTGAAAGAGAAAAGAAAAGAAAGAGTTCTACATTGCTATAGACTGAAAGAGAAAAGAAAAGAAAGAGTTCTACATTGCTATAGACTGAAAGTGAAAAGAAAAGAAAGAGTTCTACTTTGCTATAGACTGAAAGAGAAAAGAAAAGAAAGAGTTCTACATTGCTATAGACTGAAAGAGAAAAGAAAAGAAAGAGTTCTACATTGCTATAGACTGAAAGAGAAAAGAAAAGAAAGAGTTCTACATTGCTATAGACTGAAAGAGAAAAGAAAAGAAAGAGTTCTACTTTGCTATAGACTGAAAGAGAAAAGAAAAGAAAGAGTTCTACATTGCTATAGACTGAAAGAGAAAAGAAAAGAAAGAGTTCTACATTGCTATAGACTGAAAGAGAAAAGAAAAGAAAGAGTTCTACATTGCTATAGACTGAAAGAGAAAAGAAAATAAAGAGTTCTACATTGCTATAGACTGAAAGAGAAAAGAAAAGAAAGGGTTCTACATTGCTATAGACTGAAAGAGAAAAGAAAAGAAAGAGTTCTACATTGCTATAGACTGAAAGAGAAAAGAAAAGAAAGGGTTTTACATTGCTATAGACTGAAAGAGAAAAGAAAAGAAAGAGTTCTCCATTGCTATAGACTGAAAGAGAAAAGAAAAGAAAGAGTTCTACATTGCTATAGACTGAAAGAGAAAAGAAAAGAAAGAGTTCTACATTGCTATAGACTGAAAGAGAAAAGAAAAGAAAGAGTTCTACATTGCTATAGACTGAAAGAGAAAAGAAAAGAAAGAGTTCTACATTGCTATAGACTGAAAGAGAAAAGAAAAGAAAGAGTTCTACATTGCTATAGACTGAAAGAAAAAAGAAAAGAAAGAGTTCTACATTGCTATAGACTGAAAGAGAAAAGAAAAGAAAGGGTTCTACATTGCTATAGACTGAAAGAGAAAAGAAAAGAAAGAGTTCTACATTGCTATAGACTGAAAGAGAAAAGAAAAGAAAGAGTTCTACATTGCTATAGACTGAAAGAGAAAAGAAAAGAAAGAGTTCTACATTGCTATAGACTGAAAGAGAAAAGAAGAGAAAGAGTTCTACATTGCTATAGACTGAAAGAGAAAAGAAAAGAAAGAGTTCTACATTGCTATAGACTGAAAGTGAAAAGAAAAGAAAGAGTTCTACTTTGCTATAGACTGAAAGAGAAAAGAAAAGAAAGAGTTTTACATTGCTATAGACTGAAAGAGAAAAGAAAAGAAAGAGTTCTACATTGCTATAGACTGAAAGAGAAAAGAAAAGAAAGAGTTCTACATTGCTATAGACTGAAAGTGAAAAGAAAAGAAAGAGTTCTACTTTGCTATAGACTGAAAGAGAAAAGAAAAGAAAGAGTTTTACATTGCTATAGACTGAAAGAGAAAAGAAAAGAAAGAGTTCTACTTTGCTATAGACTGAAAGAGAAAAGAAAAGAAAGAGTTCTACATTGCTATAGACTGAAAGAGAAAAGAAAAGAAAAGGTTCTACATTGCTATAGACTGAAAGAGAAAAGAAAAGAAGGAGTTCTACATTGCTATAGACTGAAAGAGAAAAGAAAAGAAAGAGTTCTACTTTGCTATAGACTGAAAGAGAAAAGAAAAGAAAGAGTTCTAAATTGCTAGAGACTGAAAAAGAAAAGAAAAGAAAGAGTTCTACATTGCTATAGACTGAAAGAGAAAAGAAAAGAAAGAGTTCTACATTGCTATAGACTGAAAGAGAAAAGAAAAGAAAGAGTTCTACATTGCTATAGACTGAAAGAGAAAAGAAAAGAAAGGGTTCTACATTGCTATAGACTGAAAGAGAAAAGAAAAGAAAGAGTTCTACATTGCTATAGACTGAAAGAGAAAAGAAAAGAAAGAGTTCTACATTGCTATAGACTGAAAGAGAAAAGAAAAGAAAGAGTTCTACATTGCTATAGACTGAAAGAGAAAAGAAAAGAAAGAGTTCTACATTGCTATAGACTGAAAGAGAAAAGAAAAGAAAGAGTTCTACATTGCTATAGACTGAAAGAGAAAAAAAAAGAAAGAGTTCTACATTGCTATAGACTGAAAGAGAAAAGAAAGAAAATTGAAAATTCGAGGGAAATTACCAACAGTGTGTTTGTATAGGAATTTGTAAAGGCTAAATAAGACCTTTTATTTATGAATATTCATCAATGAAGTTTTTATTTGATGTTGGGTGATTTTGTCTGAAACAGATTACAATCAAAATTAATCTAAAACAATGAGTCTACTAGGTTGGTATTGAAAGTAATGAGACCGTTTCCTTTTTAGTCAGGTTGGCAATCTTGATTGAAAGATCAGCTGAACAATATTGATCTGATGTTGACCTTAAAAATATGTAAAAACATTAGCTACATATTTACCTCTCTGAATGTATATTGAGAAGTAGTTAAGTTAAAACAGGCTTAAAGAGATCAAGTTCTATGCTGAGCAAAGTTTTTAAGTGGTGCAAGGCATTTTTGGATAGTTGAAAGATAGGAAAATGAATCCCATCCTGGTTAGTTAGTTATTTGGGTTTTATGGCATATCAACCTTTGTAGGTTATTTATTGCCAAATCCATTTTTATGAAAATAGTTCTATTTCAAATAATTCAGTTTAGTATAAGTACGCAGTTTAAATGTGAGTACAGTTTAACTGTGATAAACATTTCTATTTCAAGCTATTCGGTTTGGTCAAACAATTCAGTTTAGCATAAGTATGCTGTTAGTTCTATTTAACCCATAGATAGGGCCCTATCAGGTGCTACCACCCCAGGCCAGAGTGGACCTGGGAGCAATGGCCATGAAGGGGTGCTCCGCATTCCCCAAAGCCACAGCATCAATGGAACCCTCACTGTCAGATTGTTTAGTGTCAAAATCAGAACACTCATTGGGGGGGGGGTCTTAGCCCTCTGCAGAGTATTCTATGGCCCCAGCAAAAATCCCATTCTTGTCGACCATTCAGTTTATGAACTGAGAAAAACACCCTCATC